>ARYC01018381.1:0-14007 GCA_000711775.1 Oxytricha trifallax
GAAGCAGCTCACAAAAAAAATATTTTTGCGACTTGCTTCGCTCAGCTGTTATTTCTTTCCAACTCATAATAAATTTAAATTAATAATCAGTAAAACAAAAATGGTAAACAAATTGTGTAAACAATTCAATTTTGATTCTAGTAAAATCTTCTATGCTAGATACGGAACTTTTACTGTAAATAATAATTTAACACCTATTCGAACTCTAAAATAAATATCTATCTGCTTTAATATTTCAGTTCACTTTATAAAAAAGTTCATTGACGATTACAAGGTAGGAAAGATATGTGGCTTTTAGAATTTTAATTAAAGAAAGTAGAAATTCAATTAAGAATAAATTTCCTTTTTAATAAATTAAGAAACACTTATAAAATGGTCATCTCTTTCTTTATAATAAAGATGTATAATGTTCCATAGAAGATTTCCAAACCTTACAATATCAGCTTCTACAATAAGAAAAGTTTATCATATTAATGGCATAAAATTTAAGAAAGTTTATATTAAACCAAGAATTCAAAACATAAAAGAATAGAATGCATTTTTCATGACAGTTGATATGATTTAAAAACTAAGTTATCTTTCTGAATAAGGGTATAAAATTATTTTTGTTGACGAAGCAATAATTACAAACAAAACAATAAAAAATTTCTCATGGAGATCGAAATATTAATAATTTTAAATAGAGGATAAAAGACATTAAGTTTAAACTATAGCAATTGTAGCTGGAATCTCTGTGGAGATTGGATTAGAATATTATAAAATAGTAAATAAATCAATCTTAAAAAATGACTTCAAGCTATTTATATCAACATTATGGGCTTATTAAGACAATTAAAAGGTTGCAATTTTTATGGACAATTTGAGAGCACATCATTCAAAAGTTATTAAGAAAATTTGCGATGAACTCGGAATACTTATCATCTACAATGTTCCATATATGCCAATGTTAAATCCAATAGAAAATTATTGGTTTATATTAAAAAATGCATTTAGGAAAGATATAGTAGATAAATTAGTAAATAAGAAAACTATAAATAGTAACGTAATAATAAACAAGGTGATACGAAGTATTGACAATTAAGTTGTTAAGAGAATTGCTTAAAAAGGCTTAAACAACCTTATTTATTATATAAACTGAATACATTGGGGGCTCATATTTAGAATCGAGGTGGTGCAGAGCTCATTTAATCTGGTGCTTAACTGACGGAGCTAGAAAAGTTATTTTTACTCTCTTCATTAATGTTCTTCGAAATTTGCATTTATTCGTCAAAATTTATATTTACTTAGCCTCCTAAATATTTTCTTTTAAATTAATCTTTTCTGTCTCCAATTTTAAGATTCTATTTTTATGCTAATAATTTCCTATCCTGCATCATGAATAAAGACCTCCCTTTTTTACCTGAAAATTATAAATATAATTTAAATCTTACTTGAAGCATATGGATGCTCTGTTAACATTTTCGCCCACTCAGGAGTTGCAATAATTGTGCTATTTTTAGAAGCATTACTTTTTCCTCCAAACCTCGCTTCTTGACAATCTTGTATCATTGATTTTAAAGTTTGCTCTCTAATTGTAGCTAAAATTCCCAGGAAAAAATCTCGTTCAATCCTAGCCTTTTATTTTTTCTCATTTACGCTTGGCAAGTATAGACAAACTTCTTAATCAACCATAAAATGCTCCATTAAATTTTTCATAGATAGTTCAGGATAAAAAGGGACATTTATTTAATTTATATCTTTCATTTTAATTGCTTTTTTTGTTCCATTAATGATTTCTCTCAAAAAATCAACTCTTGTATTTTCAAGAGATGGCAAGAAATAACCCTCTAAAAAATTAATATTTTATAATTTATTACACTAATAAACTAAGTAATGATGCAAGTCTTTCTTACACCGAAATCTGTTTATTAATTCATCAGGAGTAAGTTTTATGACATCATCGCCAAAGCGACGTTTTGAACCAATCTATGATTGCATTTTAAATTTTTAAAAAGGTTATCTTTTTATAGCAAAATGAGTTTCTATTTTTAATTTTATATTTGTTACTATACTAAGTAACATTGTTTAAAGGTATATTGTTTTAAATAATTTTAGAATAATTTTCTAATTAGGAATTCAGTAACTATAAAAAGTTATTCCATTTTTTAATAAATTATTTAAATAAAAAGCAATTCATAAAATTATATTAAATAAATCTAATTATAAATTAATAGCAAACATTAGATTCATTAATTTAAAAAAATTATAATTTACTTAACAAAGTTAATAAATAAATATTTATCGAAACCTTTTAATAATTTGTTCAACTTTAACAAATATAATAATAATATTAAAAACGCAAGTTTATTTTACCTCACCTTATATTAGAATGGAATTAGATAACTTAGAAGTCAGTTTTAACGAAGCATTAGACAATTTAATTATTTAAAGCGAAACTCCCAAATAAGCATAACAAATTGTCTAAAAGTCTCCAAAAAACTCTAAATAGTAGTCTTAAAGTGAATGTGATAACCAATCCAAATAATCGACTAACTAAAAATAAAAGTAAATAAGTAAAAGTAGTAAAGTGGAAGTTAAGAAAGACACCAAGGACTTGATTGATGAATCAGACTTAGAATATGCAAAACTAAAGAAAATTGAATGCACTTTCTTCCCACAATGCCAAAAGAGATTTGCAGATAAAGATAATTTAAGAGTACACATAAGAGGATTTCATAAGACTCCAAGGAAATTTAGAATTTAGAAAAACTAAGAAAATGAATATCCCTGCCCATTATGTGGTAAAAAATACTCATCAATTTACAAAGCTCATTAGCATTATAGTTCTGATGTTCATGACATAGATGAGTGGGATTAAAAAGGCCTTAATATTTATCAATATATAACTCCTCCAATTTATGAAAAGTTTAGGAAATAATAAATTCTGCAAAAGAAAAGGCGAGAGATTAAATAAGACTGGAAATAAAATAAAAAGTTCAACATAATAAATAATAGATTAGAAGCAATGGACAATATAAATATAATTATCAATTTGAATGCTGAAGTTTAAAAGTTGGTGATGCCTTGGCTTACTAATGCAATCAAAGATTCTAAAATTAAATGCCAAATAAAAAATTAAATTTCAGAAATTTATGAGAACGAATTAATAAAAGTAAATTTTCCAGTTAAATTTCTTGAATAAAACAAAAGTAATCAAATTAAATTCAATACTTTCTTGACTATACTATAGTAGCAGAAGATCAAAAATAAAAGTAGAATTATTAATATTGATAACATAAGATATTCAGAGAATCTTATTCAAATTTAAATCCCAAATAAAGGGAGAAAGCTATAGGAAATTTTAGAACAATAAGAATTATCATCATAACAAAAAAGATAAATAATAATGAGCCTTTTTATAGCATTGACGCAATTCCACTCATTAGGGTATATCCATAACAATTTGAATCCTAATAACATTCTTGTAGCAGATAATTTAAAAGATGTTTATTTAACAGGATTTTACTATTCCAACAGATTTGAAGAGACAGATAAAGGCTAAGATAGCCCAATTAATAATTTTTCTCATCCGCATGCAAGTAAAATAGAAAAAGGAGATTTTTCAAGAGATTTTTATGGCTTCGGTCTGCTTATATTTTATATGAGTGTTGGAAATAAGCTTTTTGAAATATACTTGGAAAGCTAATAATTCAGATAAGAACTTAGAACTTGGATTAAAAATACAGCAAATGTTCCTGAAGGCACGATTATTTAGTAATGTATTCTAGAGAATGATAGCAAATCATTCGTTAAGAGGACGCATATGTTTCAAATCATAAAGTAATTCACTTTTGAGAAATAATTTGTAAGAAATGAAGTATTTAAGTGGAATATGAGGAAGCACATAGCAGAACCGTGTTGATATTATTTTTATACCTGTATATTATTTTTCACTAAATGTTAATTAAATTTAAAGCATCTTAAGTTTTAATAAAGATTAGAGCAGAGAGATTTTCTAAAATCTATCATAGTATGAATTAATTTTTTTACAAAAATAGTTGATGATAAAATGATAAATGGTTTTATTATGAGTTGGAAAGAAATAACAGCTGAGCGAAGCAAGTCGCAAAAATATTTTTTTTGTGAGCTGCTTCGCCGAAATTTATTATTCAAAAAATTGGCAGGGTGGACCCATATATACGCAAGTTTGTTTTTAAAGTTTTACGAATTAATTATAGAGATACAACATTTGCTCCAACCCATCTCTGAGCATATCACGTTCGTAAATTCGAAACCCAGTAAGATTATGCCCCATGCTCCAACCTTTTTCATCACTATTGCAATTAATCTTGCTCTGCTTATACTCTCGGATCTAATGTTAAAATTTGAACTGCCTCCAATGTTGTCCTTATTAATTCCCATATTTTCCACGATCCTTCATTAGACGCAGCTAGAGGACCCTATTGCACTAAAGAATAAAATGGCCGGCGTGCTTCAGTCATTGATGTTCTTGGAGAGCCTTAATCTTGTTGATTTAAATCTTGAACCTATTAGTAAATGCTGGTTATCGATATTTTAGTTTCAATTGGGAACGGTGATTTCAAGGGATACAAGTGAACTTTAATAACAGGAGGGGTCTGATTTCCACCGAAGTTTATGTTTTCGAATTTGTAAACAGTAGTTTCAGCATAAACATTCGAAGGTAAATTTAACTGCAATAAGATATTTCTAAAACAACCTTTGTTACCTCCTGAACCCTTAAATCCCAAAGTAATTTTCAAGCTCATTCTCAAAACCAGGTTCTTATCGTTTTTGCCAACACTCCCTTTGGATCATCAATATAATCTCTTGTGGCTTCAACCAATGATGCTAACTATGCATTAATGACCATTCTCTCTTCTGGTTCCATTTATTTTTCATCTTCCTGATTACGGATTCTTGCAAGCGACCTTTAATGTTCCGTATCCATTTATTGATAATTCAACTCTGCTCTACAACTTTGTCCACTGTTCTGAGGTTACTGCCGTGGAGATTTTGCTTCTGAATGCACTATTTGGTGCCATCCGTTATCTGATAAGGTAACTTTTAATCCATCTTAAAAATTATTATAAAGCTATTCTATTACTTGGAGTAGAATTATATTTTGAATATTTAACTTTTTAATTAGATCAATTCCAAATTTTGAACAAATTCGACCTAATTTAATGCAAAGTAGTGGACCTATCCACTGTTTTTTAGATTAATTTTCTGAATATATCCTCCACTCTCACAACTGTGTGTCCCTCACTCCCAAGTGCTGACTCCTCTAATTATAAATTCTCTTGATCTTCTGTAATCTATGTCTTAAAGACACTAGCATCTTTCTAAACCCCAAACCCTGAAACACCACACAAAAATACTAAGGTAAAACTATTTATCTTTCTTCCTCTTTAGCATACACAAATTATTATGAGTCTTAATAATTTGAGTACTGAAAACGACCGCAGCTTTATTTGTACCTGGCCCAAGAAGTGATTGTTTCACAATTCTATTCTAAAATTAAAAAATTTCTGTGACTTGTCCTCTCCTCTTATCAAGAAAATAGACACAAAATAAATTTTAGAGATCCCTAAATAATTATCTATTATAAGAAAATTGTATATCTTATGGTTTTTACTGCATTAGGCTTTTTAAATCTGGGGATTCTTTAGTCTTTTTAATTTTTTTCAGATGATTCAAGATACAATTTAGTTGATTTCTTCTAATTTCTTCCCCATTTCTACTCGGAAAAAGGAATTCTATATTGCTGATTCCACTATGCTGATAATGAGTTCTTTTAATATCTAAAAATCTTTTAAAATGGCACTTTGCCCACATATAAGGATTTATGATAAATAAATAGAAAAATAGATGATTATTAAAATTTAATTAAGATTAATAAGAATACTTTTAAAATATAATGGAAGAAAACAACTCAAACAGTTTTGCCATTCTTATTCACCACAATAAATTTCACCATTACTAATTATCATCACTTCTTTCCTGTTTTTATTTATTTCTTTGCGAAAGTTTAGCTAAAATCGGTTACTGTTCTAACAAGGTAGAATCTTGAAATAATAAAGATTTTAGATATGTTTTTATTTTATAAATTTTTAGTGAGTCAAACTGCTCCATCAGTGTCTTCTTCAAAAGTATTCATTTTTAATCTTCATTAAATTCTTAATATCATTTATAATTCAGTTTCATTTTCTAATTTCCTTCTATTATTATTATAGCTAGCTAGGGCATTTTAGAATTGAATCAAAATTCATTTCATCATCTTTCTTATTAAAACTGTTAAAGTCAAGTTATCTGGTATGGTGATCATAGTTTAATCATCGTTGTTTCCTATAAGTATCGCTCTTTAACTTCTTGATATAAATTGTGTGGGAAGATTTCCCTCGCTAACACTTTAATTTCCAATTGTTTTTGCAAGTAGAAAGCATAATGCTCTATATTTTCAAATTCAAGGAGAGCTACCACAGCTTCGCTGATCTCTTTAGGTTTGCAAGATAGACAGTAAATAATATAAAGAAGTCTCTTTAAGTGTTGAATTAAAATGGAGAAAAGCAGACTGAATAGCATGAAGCATATAGTAGTGTGGCAGCAGGAGCGAAGGGACAGTTGAGATGACGAGGAGGATGATTTTATTTGAGAAAGAACGTCATTTGGTCTCCTATTAAGGTATAAAACTATAAATTTATTGAGAAAAAAATATTTAATTTAGCTAAGAATATATTTATGTTAATTAATGTCATTAAAATATCTGGTTTCTTTTTAATTTCTAAAAATCTCCATGAAATAGAAACTCAAATTAAAATAATCATGAAAATAATAGAAATGAATATAATTTATCAACCTCCTTTTCTAGCAGCTATAGCTCTTTTATTTTTTCAAAAGACTACTATTTAATGTGATTAATATAATTAATTTGATTTTATCTAAGATGATATTATTTTCAACTTTATTTCAAAAGAATTGATATGTTCGATAAAATTGAATGAGAATTAGAAAATAAAAATTTAATTTGTAAATCACAGTAGTTGATAATTAAGTCTTGAAATTTAATTGTAGTCAAAGATATGCAACTGTTATATGCTATATAAACAAAATTCTAATGTTTTATTTTACAATCCTATTTAATTGGATATATAATTTATTATAATTAAATTTTCCCAAATGCAATAAAATATTTACTCAAATACTAATAATACTATTATAAAAGTTATTATATATTTTTTTGCAATAATAACAGTTATGCTATATAAATAGAATACATTAATATTGTAAATGGATTTAGTTTCTTGAACAGATTAAGTTGGCTCTTTCAAAAGTCAAAGAGGTGAATTAAAATAACTGATTATACTATCTGCCTGTCTTAAATCTTTGTATCCATTTCTGTAAGCTCTAAAATTATAATAATAATTAAAATTAATAAATATTCGGGGGGGGGGGGAAGTTTCCTGCCCCAAAATTTTATATGCCCCCTAGGGGGGAAGCTTCCTGCCCCCTAAAAGGTAGTTTCCTGCCCCATTCATAAAAATATGTAATTTTCATAATTTTCAAAGAATCTTTATCATCAATTATGATATAGATATTTTAAATTTAGCTTCAAATATCATTTCTACCTTGATAATCAATTTAAAATTTAATGAAAATTACATTGATTATTAATAAAAAACACTTATTTTAGCCTTGTTAATAATATATAATTTGATAAAGAATAATTATGTACCTTGAAAATATATAATAATAAATGTTGTATAGTACATGATTATGGTAATTGAAATTTATTTGTTTCTATTAAAATTAATGCAAAAGACATTAAATTTAATGTTGGGGGCAGGAAACTTCCCCCCCCCAAATATTCGAAACAATTTTATACATATTGTGATATAATTTAATAGTATTTTGAATTATGCATAAAAAGATAAATTTATATAATTTTCTGATAAAAAATCATCGAAATAATTGTATGGCATATTTCTAAATTTAATTATCAAAAATTTCATTAAGATTGAGAGCATTGTTCATATCATAACTATTAAACATAATAAGTTCATCAATATTCTTAATATTATTTTAACTACATCATTAGGATTAACACTAAATCCAAATGGAATTGACAACTATGAAAACAAAACTAAAAGAAAAAGCTCTAAAAACAACATTAAAAAGTATTGATCTCTTACGCTATTATAGTGACAATAAAGATTGTATTTTATGGCATTACAATTATTTTAAAGACTGTTTGACGAAAATACATTAGGATAAATCAATATTAAAATAGGAAAATGCAAGAATAAGTATGCTAATTTCAAATAATTAGTTTTATATGCAATATGAAAATACAATTCTAATTAAATGCTAAAATATTATTATATTTTTGGTGATATAATTTAATTAAAATTGATTTAAAAAATTAAAACTCATTTTATTACTGATACAGATTTTATTCAGAATTATGATTTAAACTTTGAACAACACTTTTATTTTTAATTAAATTGATTTATAGTTTTGGTCTTAGTTGAGATTGTTGTTGTATTTGTAAATTCTATATCTAACTTCTCACTAACTAGTAATCATTTTATTTTAGAAAAGATTATTAAATGATTTTAAAATTCTTAATTTCTCAGTTAACATACTTTATTTTCACTTTTAGTTTGATCAATTTTCAGTTAAAAATTATTATTAAAATCTAATATTTTAATATCATAAAGCGAGCCATGACGTCAATAAGTGATCATGGACGTCACCTATTACTGACTTCATGTCTGGATTCACGAAGTCACGACGTCAATACTCGCTTATATATATATATATTTATATTTTATTACGTTAAGCAAAATGAGTATTGCCTAACATTCTATTGAAAATTACTATTTCACAATTATTTCATTTATTATAATGGTATATATGGAAATTATAAATTATTTCAAATGGTATTTGATGTTGGATTAAATTATTCATAAAAATAATAATTTATAAATTTAGGAAAAAATATATCATTCAAGACAGTTGGTCTTAACCTAATTGAAATTATTTGAATATATAATTTAAAATGTGATAGAGAGCTATTTAATATTTAACAACTAACTTATAAATTTATTTATTTATAAAGTTAAATAAATCAATTTAAATTTACTTAAAATGTATACATTTATGAATTTGTTAATTTATCTTAATTTTATAATTATTAATTAATGCATAGACTATTAATCTTATATTATCTCATTGACTTGGATAAAAAATAAAAAATTTATATGCATTCAGGATAATAATGATTGAGGACTTTTATCATTTCACTCTAATATAATATGCTTATAATCCCATATAATATATAGGATCGCCATATAGATACTTTATAAAATCTATATAAATCAAAAGAAAAAAATAAACAATATTTATTGATTCATAATATAATTTTGACAGTTTAAGTTGCTAGTATTTTCAAAATTTATTATTAATTTTATTATACTCTTATGCCTTATATATTCCTTAGTGAAAAATTCTATTATTAAGCTTTACTTACCTTTGTAGACCTTATCATTTACTTTAATCAGCACCTCAAATAATACAACTATGTTATTTAGTAAATGTATTTAAATAGCCCATGTTTTCTCTTTTTAAAAATAAGATTATAAGATTAATATGAATATATAATATATATTAATAGTCAATACGCAATTGTCATCATATCTACTATATATAAGTTATGCAACTTATAATTTATATTCATTGCATGTTATTGAGTTACTACTTTTATTAAAAAGTTTTAAAATAACTTACAATTATATTAGATTTCAATTTAAAAAATTTACAAAAGTCAATCTTAAGTTAAAAAATGAGTATTGATCAAATTTATCTGCCTCAATTTATTACATTCACTCAATATTTATGGAACAATTGTATCGTTGTATTATAGGCATGGGATAAATAAAAGAGATTTATTTAATTTCAAAGCATTAATGTTCAAATCAAACATAATATTTTGCCATAAAATTACTACAACTAATTTCTTTTTTTTGTTTTATAAAGGAGAGGTTGGCAAATAAAGCTGTCAAATAAATCTTAAGTTTTAATTAAATATGTCTTTGAGAATCTTGAGATACCATGAATGTTAAATATTGAGGATCGTAACTTTACTTTAGATTAAATTAATGCTATATTAATAGTTTTGATAAAGTATAATAATTGGGCCTAAAAGTTTCATTTAATGAACTTTAAAAAGTATAATAAATACCTTAGAATAAAAAACTTGATTTATAATTTTACAATTATTAATATCTATTGTTAAGCAAAGTTTATTTAAAGCAATTCCAAAACTATTGTAATTATTAAACTGGTTTATGTTTTCATTATGAGTCTTCATAATTAGCATTAATTTAACTTAATTGACAGTAAAATTCAATATTAACTATTGAGTAAAAATAATATAAGCAAAAATATCAGAGAAGATAATGTGGTACAAATTTATTCTTTTATGAGCCAAATATATTTTCAATTAAATAAGGCAAATCCTTTTATAATGCTACAGTACAAAATATGATTAATAAAATATTATGAATAATTAAAAATATTCTAAATTTTAAGGAATTAGATTCTTATAAATATTGACAACAATAGTTGATATGTTTACAGTACTTAAATTCAATCGAAATACTTATTTATGAGTTTCACGTTTTTATATTTAAGCAGATTTTTGTGTTTCTATTCAGATATTCAGAAAAAAACAAAAATTAAGCTACAAAATAGCATAAAGAAATCTAATATTATTAGTATTTTTAATGCATAAGAAATGGTGTTGATAACAATCCAGAAACAAAATTAGCTGATAGATAAAGATATATTAAGTTTATACATAAATATTAAGAATCATGTTAAAGAATATAGGTAACGAAGATACAACTCAAGTTTACAAAAGATGAAATCATTTTATTAAGACTATCCATTTCATCAACAGAGAACTTCTTGAAACTTCATTCTTAACTCTCAACTCATACAACAATTCTTATTAAGCATAACTATCAACAATTTGACTAAAACATTTACATTCACATACTGCAATTTTCGGATATCGAAGATTCGACTCAAAATACAAAAGATAAAATTCTTTTATCAAGACTATCTATTTTCTCAAAAGTGCATTCCTTGACACTTTATTCTTAACTCTCAACTCATACAACAATTCTTATTGAACATAACTATCAATAATTTGACTAAATAACTTCTAATGTGATATAACCTTTATCGGATATTGAAGATTTGCTTTAAGTTTACAAAAGTTGAAATCCTTTTATCAAGACTATCAATTTCATCAACATAGCACTCCTAAACTCAACATTCTTTACTCTTAATCTACTATAATTTAAAATATATAATTTTATTTATTCAAAATCTCTAAATCATCAAAAGATATGCCCATGACTTTTTTTATTTTCAGATAATGCGTATCTACATTAATTTAATTTGAATATTATTCTAAGTTTTTGGCATATATATTTTTAAAATTAATTAATTGTAGCCACATTTTAAAATTTAAATATAATTTTTCCTATTTTCTTTAATTTTTGAAAATATTATTTTTGTTATAAAGTTTATATATTACATTAGAAATATAAATACAAAATTTTTATATTTTTTTTATTTATATTTATTTAACTTTTTAATTAATTATCTGCTCATTTCTTTAATGGTATTAATAAATTAAAATTATGTTATTTAAAATTTAATTTAACTTTTTTTTGCTCTTTATTTTGTGACTTTATTTTTTAATTAAATTAATATTCCTGTATATCTTAGCTTTAATTTATCGTTAATTTATTATTACTTTATTTTTATTATGAATCTTTGAATATATTATATTAACATATATTTCATCATTTTTATTCAATATTTATATGAATAATATGATCTATTTTATTCTTAAAGAAAGTTTTTTCCCCCACATATATAACATTTTTATTTTAAATAAGCAACATATTTTAAGTTTTTTATTTAATAAGCATTAAAAATAAAACAAATCTTAGAAAACTTTATATACCTCATCTATCTATTCTACCTTCCTCTATTTAATGATGATTTTCATTCTTTCTGCTGTTATAGTTGTTCATCTTTCATTATTAGGAGAATGCCACGACCACTCTTACAACCTAAAACTCCAAAAGTTGCAATAGTTTTATATAAATATAATATATTTAGTTTAAATGTGGTAATATAGATAATTGCTTATTTAGTTTGATTTCTTATAATATTGTAGAAATACATTTGAATTTGGAAAATTAAATATAATTAAATTAATAATAAATCAAAATCGTGGAAGTTAAAGTTGGCCAATTTGAACGATCTTGGGCTCATTCGATAGAGAATTCAAAATTAGCTGGACTTTACTATTGGCGGTACTATTTTATCGCATCCCCAGAACGAGATAACTTCACTTTAATGTGAGGGTATAATTTAATGAGTTTAATTAAAGTAAAGTTATCTCGTTCTGGGGATGCGATAAAATAGTACCGCCAATAGTAAAGTCCAGCTAATTTTGAATTCTCTATCGAATGAGCCCAAGATCGTTCAAATTGGCCACTTTAACTGCCACGATTTTGATTTATTATTAATTTAATTATATTTAATTTTCCAAATTCAAATGTATTTCTACAATAAGTTAATTTGAACATGAAAACTAACAATCACTCTGGAGTTCATCATAAAGCCATCATAATGATTTCTTGTACAGCATATATTTTAATATATCTAGGAAATGCTTTTTTTGATATTTCCATTCAATTTATTTTATCTTTAGCTTGCAAATATTCAAAATATATTTGATTATATTATTGTCTTTTAAGTAAAATATTTTTATTAAAAACATCACTCTCAATATATTGACTCATTTTCAATTTAAATATTGATGATAGAAATAAAATATGTTGAGGTTCTTTTATTTTATATTTTATAAGCAATTTTACAATAGATCTTATATCTAAATTAAACTTTTTTGTTGGAGAATTCATATTTTTGATATAATTATCTATTTCAATATTCTAAATCTATGCTTATTTTCTCATTTAATTATTGTATAGTTTTGCCTTTATTAAAACATTTGATTAATTCTTTATTTAATTGTATATTTTTGCTTATTTATATGTTTGGACCAATTTCAGATTGTCAAAGAATTAGTAAAGATACAAAAATTTAGGAAGTTGTATAATTCTTAATACAAAATATAATAATTAATTAATTGTCTTAAATTTGATTTTTAATGAAAATGAACAAAATTTAATTAATTATTAGGCGTAGGCTACCGAGTAAAAAAAACGAGATTCATCGGTAGATTACGCTTAAAAAATTCATGAATCCTGAATTCATTTATTCAATCAAAGGATTTCTCACAATTTAAGTAAGTTTATAAATATTTCATATCGATTTTTATTTTATCTTGACAATAGTTTTTAAAAATATTGATAATATTTCAATTCGATGAAGTTGCATAAAGTCTATATTTTAAAATATTTTTATACTTTTCAGAAAAGTTTCAAGGATAAAAATTAAAATAATTATTTTTAACAAATTAATGATAAACAATTAAGCTAATGCTTAGTTTTACTATCTTTGACTTCATTTTCATTTAGGATTATATTATATTTATAAAATTTCCTTTAATTATACTTTTGATCTATAATTTATTAAGTATTTAACTAACTATTGTTTTCAATATTTCTGATGTTGAAAAAAAATTAAAAATCATGAATATTAATTGAATTTCTATATAGAAAATAGAACTTTATGATAAAATTAAGGATTCAAAATCTAAGATCAGAAAATATTAAAACTAACTTTCAAAAATATTAGTTTGATAATTTAAATCAATAAAACAAGATTTAAAATAAAATGTATAAAATCAAAGTTGCATTTTA
This sequence comes from Oxytricha trifallax, assembly GCA_000711775.1. Lineage (NCBI taxonomy): Eukaryota > Ciliophora > Spirotrichea > Sporadotrichida > Oxytrichidae > Oxytricha > Oxytricha trifallax. Next base: position 13,911 of record ARYC01018381.1, read on the forward strand.
AATTATTCATAAAAACAAACTCTGACTGTGAAAGAAAAGAAATATATTATCTAAAATAAAAATTTCTAGAACAATAATTAAATAAAAAAAATTGATA
>ARYC01018382.1:0-48956 GCA_000711775.1 Oxytricha trifallax
CGTGAAAACGACCGCAGCTTTATTTGTACCTGGCCCAAGAAGTGATTGTTTCACAATTCTATTCTAAAATTAAAAAATTTCTGTGACTTGTCCTCTCCTCTTATCAAGAAAATAGACACAAAATAAATTTTAGAGATCCCTAAATAATTATCTATTATAAGAAAATTGTATATCTTATGGTTTTTACTGCATTAGGCTTTTTAAATCTGGGGATTCTTTAGTCTTTTTAATTTTTTTCAGATGATTCAAGATACAATTTAGTTGATTTCTTCTAATTTCTTCCCCATTTCTACTCGGAAAAAGGAATTCTATATTGCTGATTCCACTATGCTGATAATGAGTTCTTTTAATATCTAAAAATCTTTTAAAATGGCACTTTGCCCATATAAGGATTTATGATAAATAAATAGAAAAATAGATGATTATTAAAATTTAATTAAGATTAATAAGAATACTTTTAAAATATAATGGAAGAAAACAACTCAAACAGTTTTGCCATTCTTATTCACCACAATAAATTTCACCATTACTAATTATCATCACTCTTTCCTGTTTTTATTTATTTCTTTGCGAAAGTTTAGCTAAAATCGGTTACTGTTCTAACAAGGTAGAATCTTGAAATAATAAAGATTTTAGATATGTTTTTATTTTATAAATTTTTAGTGAGTCAAACTGCTCCATCAGTGTCTTCTTCAAAAGTATTCATTTTTAATCTTCATTAAATTCTTAATATCATTTATAATTCAGTTTCATTTTCTAATTTCCTTCTATTATTATTATAGCTAGCTAGGGCATTTTAGAATTGAATCAAAATTCATTTCATCATCTTTCTTATTAAAACTGTTAAAGTCAAGTTATCTGGTATGGTGATCATAGTTTAATCATCGTTGTTTCCTATAAGTATCGCTCTTTAACTTCTTGATATAAATTGTGTGGGAAGATTTCCCTCGCTAACACTTTAATTTCCAATTGTTTTTGCAAGTAGAAAGCATAATGCTCTATATTTTCAAATTCAAGGAGAGCTACCACAGCTTCGCTGATCTCTTTAGGTTTGCAAGATAGACAGTAAATAATATAAAGAAGTCTCTTTAAGTGTTGAATTAAAATGGAGAAAAGCAGACTGAATAGCATGAAGCATATAGTAGTGTGGCAGCAGGAGCGAAGGGACAGTTGAGATGACGAGGAGGATGATTTTATTTGAGAAAGAACGTCATTTGGTCTCCTATTAAGGTATAAAACTATAAATTTATTGAGAAAAAAATATTTAATTTAGCTAAGAATATATTTATGTTAATTAATGTCATTAAAATATCTGGTTTCTTTTTAATTTCTAAAAATCTCCATGAAATAGAAACTCAAATTAAAATAATCATGAAAATAATAGAAATGAATATAATTTATCAACCTCCTTTTCTAGCAGCTATAGCTCTTTTATTTTTTCAAAAGACTACTATTTAATGTGATTAATATAATTAATTTGATTTTATCTAAGATGATATTATTTTCAACTTTATTTCAAAAGAATTGATATGTTCGATAAAATTGAATGAGAATTAGAAAATAAAAATTTAATTTGTAAATCACAGTAGTTGATAATTAAGTCTTGAAATTTAATTGTAGTCAAAGATATGCAACTGTTATATGCTATATAAACAAAATTCTAATGTTTTATTTTACAATCCTATTTAATTGGATATATAATTTATTATAATTAAATTTTCCCAAATGCAATAAAATATTTACTCAAATACTAATAATACTATTATAAAAGTTATTATATATTTTTTTGCAATAATAACAGTTATGCTATATAAATAGAATACATTAATATTGTAAATGGATTTAGTTTCTTGAACAGATTAAGTTGGCTCTTTCAAAAGTCAAAGAGGTGAATTAAAATAACTGATTATACTATCTGCCTGTCTTAAATCTTTGTATCCATTTCTGTAAGCTCTAAAATTATAATAATAATTAAAATTAATAAATATTCGGGGGGGGGGGGAAGTTTCCTGCCCCAAAATTTTATATGCCCCCTAGGGGGGAAGCTTCCTGCCCCCTAAAAGGTAGTTTCCTGCCCCATTCATAAAAATATGTAATTTTCATAATTTTCAAAGAATCTTTATCATCAATTATGATATAGATATTTTAAATTTAGCTTCAAATATCATTTCTACCTTGATAATCAATTTAAAATTTAATGAAAATTACATTGATTATTAATAAAAAACACTTATTTTAGCCTTGTTAATAATATATAATTTGATAAAGAATAATTATGTACCTTGAAAATATATAATAATAAATGTTGTATAGTACATGATTATGGTAATTGAAATTTATTTGTTTCTATTAAAATTAATGCAAAAGACATTAAATTTAATGTTGGGGGCAGGAAACTTCCCCCCCCCAAATATTCGAAACAATTTTATACATATTGTGATATAATTTAATAGTATTTTGAATTATGCATAAAAAGATAAATTTATATAATTTTCTGATAAAAAATCATCGAAATAATTGTATGGCATATTTCTAAATTTAATTATCAAAAATTTCATTAAGATTGAGAGCATTGTTCATATCATAACTATTAAACATAATAAGTTCATCAATATTCTTAATATTATTTTAACTACATCATTAGGATTAACACTAAATCCAAATGGAATTGACAACTATGAAAACAAAACTAAAAGAAAAAGCTCTAAAAACAACATTAAAAAGTATTGATCTCTTACGCTATTATAGTGACAATAAAGATTGTATTTTATGGCATTACAATTATTTTAAAGACTGTTTGACGAAAATACATTAGGATAAATCAATATTAAAATAGGAAAATGCAAGAATAAGTATGCTAATTTCAAATAATTAGTTTTATATGCAATATGAAAATACAATTCTAATTAAATGCTAAAATATTATTATATTTTTGGTGATATAATTTAATTAAAATTGATTTAAAAAATTAAAACTCATTTTATTACTGATACAGATTTTATTCAGAATTATGATTTAAACTTTGAACAACACTTTTATTTTTAATTAAATTGATTTATAGTTTTGGTCTTAGTTGAGATTGTTGTTGTATTTGTAAATTCTATATCTAACTTCTCACTAACTAGTAATCATTTTATTTTAGAAAAGATTATTAAATGATTTTAAAATTCTTAATTTCTCAGTTAACATACTTTATTTTCACTTTTAGTTTGATCAATTTTCAGTTAAAAATTATTATTAAAATCTAATATTTTAATATCATAAAGCGAGCCATGACGTCAATAAGTGATCATGGACGTCACCTATTACTGACTTCATGTCTGGATTCACGAAGTCACGACGTCAATACTCGCTTATATATATATATATTTTATTACGTTAAGCAAAATGAGTATTGCCTAACATTCTATTGAAAATTACTATTTCACAATTATTTCATTTATTATAATGGTATATATGGAAATTATAAATTATTTCAAATGGTATTTGATGTTGGATTAAATTATTCATAAAAATAATAATTTATAAATTTAGGAAAAAATATATCATTCAAGACAGTTGGTCTTAACCTAATTGAAATTATTTGAATATATAATTTAAAATGTGATAGAGAGCTATTTAATATTTAACAACTAACTTATAAATTTATTTATTTATAAAGTTAAATAAATCAATTTAAATTTACTTAAAATGTATACATTTATGAATTTGTTAATTTATCTTAATTTTATAATTATTAATTAATGCATAGACTATTAATCTTATATTATCTCATTGACTTGGATAAAAAATAAAAAATTTATATGCATTCAGGATAATAATGATTGAGGACTTTTATCATTTCACTCTAATATAATATGCTTATAATCCCATATAATATATAGGATCGCCATATAGATACTTTATAAAATCTATATAAATCAAAAGAAAAAAATAAACAATATTTATTGATTCATAATATAATTTTGACAGTTTAAGTTGCTAGTATTTTCAAAATTTATTATTAATTTTATTATACTCTTATGCCTTATATATTCCTTAGTGAAAAATTCTATTATTAAGCTTTACTTACCTTTGTAGACCTTATCATTTACTTTAATCAGCACCTCAAATAATACAACTATGTTATTTAGTAAATGTATTTAAATAGCCCATGTTTTCTCTTTTTAAAAATAAGATTATAAGATTAATATGAATATATAATATATATTAATAGTCAATACGCAATTGTCATCATATCTACTATATATAAGTTATGCAACTTATAATTTATATTCATTGCATGTTATTGAGTTACTACTTTTATTAAAAAGTTTTAAAATAACTTACAATTATATTAGATTTCAATTTAAAAAATTTACAAAAGTCAATCTTAAGTTAAAAAATGAGTATTGATCAAATTTATCTGCCTCAATTTATTACATTCACTCAATATTTATGGAACAATTGTATCGTTGTATTATAGGCATGGGATAAATAAAAGAGATTTATTTAATTTCAAAGCATTAATGTTCAAATCAAACATAATATTTTGCCATAAAATTACTACAACTAATTTCTTTTTTTTGTTTTATAAAGGAGAGGTTGGCAAATAAAGCTGTCAAATAAATCTTAAGTTTTAATTAAATATGTCTTTGAGAATCTTGAGATACCATGAATGTTAAATATTGAGGATCGTAACTTTACTTTAGATTAAATTAATGCTATATTAATAGTTTTGATAAAGTATAATAATTGGGCCTAAAAGTTTCATTTAATGAACTTTAAAAAGTATAATAAATACCTTAGAATAAAAAACTTGATTTATAATTTTACAATTATTAATATCTATTGTTAAGCAAAGTTTATTTAAAGCAATTCCAAAACTATTGTAATTATTAAACTGGTTTATGTTTTCATTATGAGTCTTCATAATTAGCATTAATTTAACTTAATTGACAGTAAAATTCAATATTAACTATTGAGTAAAAATAATATAAGCAAAAATATCAGAGAAGATAATGTGGTACAAATTTATTCTTTTATGAGCCAAATATATTTTCAATTAAATAAGGCAAATCCTTTTATAATGCTACAGTACAAAATATGATTAATAAAATATTATGAATAATTAAAAATATTCTAAATTTTAAGGAATTAGATTCTTATAAATATTGACAACAATAGTTGATATGTTTACAGTACTTAAATTCAATCGAAATACTTATTTATGAGTTTCACGTTTTTATATTTAAGCAGATTTTTGTGTTTCTATTCAGATATTCAGAAAAAAACAAAAATTAAGCTACAAAATAGCATAAAGAAATCTAATATTATTAGTATTTTTAATGCATAAGAAATGGTGTTGATAACAATCCAGAAACAAAATTAGCTGATAGATAAAGATATATTAAGTTTATACATAAATATTAAGAATCATGTTAAAGAATATAGGTAACGAAGATACAACTCAAGTTTACAAAAGATGAAATCATTTTATTAAGACTATCCATTTCATCAACAGAGAACTTCTTGAAACTTCATTCTTAACTCTCAACTCATACAACAATTCTTATTAAGCATAACTATCAACAATTTGACTAAAACATTTACATTCACATACTGCAATTTTCGGATATCGAAGATTCGACTCAAAATACAAAAGATAAAATTCTTTTATCAAGACTATCTATTTTCTCAAAAGTGCATTCCTTGACACTTTATTCTTAACTCTCAACTCATACAACAATTCTTATTGAACATAACTATCAATAATTTGACTAAATAACTTCTAATGTGATATAACCTTTATCGGATATTGAAGATTTGCTTTAAGTTTACAAAAGTTGAAATCCTTTTATCAAGACTATCAATTTCATCAACATAGCACTCCTAAACTCAACATTCTTTACTCTTAATCTACTATAATTTAAAATATATAATTTTATTTATTCAAAATCTCTAAATCATCAAAAGATATGCCCATGACTTTTTTTATTTTCAGATAATGCGTATCTACATTAATTTAATTTGAATATTATTCTAAGTTTTTGGCATATATATTTTTAAAATTAATTAATTGTAGCCACATTTTAAAATTTAAATATAATTTTTCCTATTTTCTTTAATTTTTGAAAATATTATTTTTGTTATAAAGTTTATATATTACATTAGAAATATAAATACAAAATTTTTATATTTTTTTTATTTATATTTATTTAACTTTTTAATTAATTATCTGCTCATTTCTTTAATGGTATTAATAAATTAAAATTATGTTATTTAAAATTTAATTTAACTTTTTTTTGCTCTTTATTTTGTGACTTTATTTTTTAATTAAATTAATATTCCTGTATATCTTAGCTTTAATTTATCGTTAATTTATTATTACTTTATTTTTATTATGAATCTTTGAATATATTATATTAACATATATTTCATCATTTTTATTCAATATTTATATGAATAATATGATCTATTTTATTCTTAAAGAAAGTTTTTTCCCCCACATATATAACATTTTTATTTTAAATAAGCAACATATTTTAAGTTTTTTATTTAATAAGCATTAAAAATAAAACAAATCTTAGAAAACTTTATATACCTCATCTATCTATTCTACCTTCCTCTATTTAATGATGATTTTCATTCTTTCTGCTGTTATAGTTGTTCATCTTTCATTATTAGGAGAATGCCACGACCACTCTTACAACCTAAAACTCCAAAAGTTGCAATAGTTTTATATAAATATAATATATTTAGTTTAAATGTGGTAATATAGATAATTGCTTATTTAGTTTGATTTCTTATAATATTGTAGAAATACATTTGAATTTGGAAAATTAAATATAATTAAATTAATAATAAATCAAAATCGTGGCAGTTAAAGTTGGCAAATTTGAACGATCTTGGGCTCATTCGATAGAGAATTCAAAATTAGCTAGACTTTATAATTGGCGGTACTATTTTATCGCATCACTGGACCGAGATAACTTCACTTTAATGTGAGGTTATAATTTAATGAATTTATAGGTGTTTAATTAAAGTGAAGTTATCTCACTCTAGGGATGCGATAAAATGGTACCGCCAATAGTAAAGTCCAGCTAATTTTGAATTCTCTATCGAATGAGTCCAAGATCGTTCATTGGCCCAACTTTAACTGCCACGATTTTGATTTATTATTAATTTAATTATATTTAATTTTCCAAATTCAAATGTATTTCTACAATAAGTTAATTTGAACATGAAAACTAACAATCACTCTGGAGTTCATCATAAAGCCATCATAATGATTTCTTGTACAGCATATATTTTAATATATCTAGGAAATGCTTTTTTTGATATTTCCATTCAATTTATTTTATCTTTAGCTTGCAAATATTCAAAATATATTTGATTATATTATTGTCTTTTAAGTAAAATATTTTTATTAAAAACATCACTCTCAATATATTGACTCATTTTCAATTTAAATATTGATGATAGAAATAAAATATGTTGAGGTTCTTTTATTTTATATTTTATAAGCAATTTTACAATAGATCTTATATCTAAATTAAACTTTTTTGTTGGAGAATTCATATTTTTGATATAATTATCTATTTCAATATTCTAAATCTATGCTTATTTTCTCATTTAATTATTGTATAGTTTTGCCTTTATTAAAACATTTGATTAATTCTTTATTTAATTGTATATTTTTGCTTATTTATATGTTTGGACCAATTTCAGATTGTCAAAGAATTAGTAAAGATACAAAAATTTAGGAAGTTGTATAATTCTTAATACAAAATATAATAATTAATTAATTGTCTTAAATTTGATTTTTAAATAAAATGACATGAAATTAAATTAAAATATTTAGGCGTAGGCTGACAGTAAAAAAAATCGCGCGATTTATCGGAGCCTACACTTTGAAATATATTGTTAACTTATAGTTTTACAAAAAATAAAATTCTCACAATTTAAGTAAGTTTATAAATATTTCATATCGATTTTTATTTTATCTTGACAATAGTTTTTAAAAATATTGATAATATTTCAATTCGATGAAGTTGCATAAAGTCTATATTTTAAAATATTTTTATACTTTTCAGAAAAGTTTCAAGGATAAAAATTAAAATAATTATTTTTAACAAATTAATGATAAACAATTAAGCTAATGCTTAGTTTTACTATCTTTGACTTCATTTTCATTTAGGATTATATTATATTTATAAAATTTCCTTTAATTATACTTTTGATCTATAATTTATTAAGTATTTAACTAACTATTGTTTTCAATATTTCTGATGTTGAAAAAAAATTAAAAATCATGAATATTAATTGAATTTCTATATAGAAAATAGAACTTTATGATAAAATTAAGGATTCAAAATCTAAGATCAGAAAATATTAAAACTAACTTTCAAAAATATTAGTTTGATAATTTAAATCAATAAAACAAGATTTAAAATAAAATGTATAAAATCAAAGTTGCATTTTAAATTATTCATAAAAACAAACTCTGACTGTGAAAGAAAAGAAATATATTATCTAAAATAAAAATTTCTAGAACAATAATTAAATAAAAAAAATTGATAACAATAATTCTTAATTTGATGAGCAATCTAATTGTTTGCTAGTAAACTAATACTTAAACAAGTAAAAAAGATAAGATGATTTTATAATATAATAGATTTCATTCTCAAATATGAGAATTAAATAATAAATTGTGAGAAATTTCTTTTTTGTTAAACTATAAAATAACAATACAATTCAAAGCGTAGGCTACCGATGAATTTCCGCGATTTTTTTACTCGTAGCCTACGCCTAATATTTAATTTAATTTCATTCATTTTATTTAAAAATCAAATTTAAGACAATTAATTAATTATTATATTTTGTATTAAGAATTATACAACTTCCTAAATTTTTGTATCTTTACTAAATAGCATAATGAATTAAATAATTTCCGTTGCTGTATATCCTATTTAAAAATCAAGAGTTGAGAAAGTAACTAGATACCACAGAGTATGATTATATATTACTATATACTATATAAACGATAGTATAATCAATACTATCTAAACGATAGTATAATCAGAGTTTACAAAAATACGAGAATAAATGTAAAAAATTCAAGTTTCAATAATGCATATTCAAATGTTAGTTAAATCATATTAAAATTAATGAATTTTAGAAATTAATGGTAAAAGGCCACTTAAAAACGTAAAGTAACCAGATATATTTATACTTTGATTTTTGGGCATCCAATTCAATCTTGATTCAAAGTCAGGCTAATAAATTTAAATACATCGGAATAATATCATTCGGAGCCAAGTAAATTTGGCTTAATTGCATAAAATTAATAATTGATATATAATTTTTTAAGAATAATCTATTTATGGTATTTTTAAGAATCTAAGACAAGTGATGAATTGAGATTTACTGTTAATTTAGATTATTATTTGATTATGTGGAATTAAATTAGAGTTTCCTGAATTTTTTTAATAATTATTTTTTAATTTAATTTTTGTTAATATTCGCAGAAGTACTCATTTTAGTACTATTTTAAAAATTTCTTATAAAAAAAGGCAAATTATTGTATAGAATTTTAGTTTTCTCCAAATTTAATATAACATTAGTTTTTTGTTATGCTAAATAGTCAATATCCATTAATTTAATAATTTTCAATTTTAATTTAAGTTTCGATAAAATTATATTTTAATGTTGAATTATTTTTAATAAATAAAATTGATATTATGAATTTTTTACTGCCTTCTAAACAAGAATTGAGGTTAACAATCGAAAATTATTATTTATGTCAACAAAGTTTTTCGAAAGTTTATAACTGCATTTTAATTTTTAAAATGGAAATTCTATATTGGCAATAAGGATGTAGTTATTAATTATGAATAATTTAAAACCCCATTAAAATAAAATTTATTTATCCAACCACAATATGTAATGCTATGAAATGTTCTTGTTATTTATCTTAAAATCTTATTACTCTTTTTAATCGATATGCCTGCTTACTGACTCATCTACTAAAGATTGTTATCAGTCAGAGTCAGAGTCAGAGAATTCAACAAATGAACTAAAATATTCTAAAAAATGCATTATGGTTACATCAAGTAATGTTTCTTCAGTAATTATTAAAAGCCTCATTAATTTAATTTTACTCAGTTGTTTAAAGTGATATAGTTATGATCATTGTGGTAGTTACAAATCCACTTCTACTGTTAATATCTGTGAATATGGTAATGAAGGTCACGCTTTAAGTTCTTTTTCTTCCCTAATTTTTAATTGCTTGCAAGATATAGTTGAAGCAATTGCTTTCTCGAGATGTATGAAGTTCAACTATAGATGATATTAATCTTAAAATTGGGGAGTTTTAGTAAATATAAGTAAGCTTAAATTTTATTAAACCTTATCTTATAATTGAAAAGCAGAGCATAAAAAATTCAATACTAATACCGATTAAGGGAGAGATGCTTTTCTTTAACTTAATCTGCCGTTTAAAAATGTCACAGTTTAATAGTGACCCTCGTTTAATATTTTTTTAAGTATTTAAGTTATTAATGATGAAAAGTTTTTAGCTTTAATAAATGGTATAAAAATTACTTATAGAATTATTACTAGTCTGTAAAAATAGATTAAGAATAATAAAAACAATTAAGGCAACAATAAAATTCCCAAAAGCTGATGCTTGAGTACATTAAATAATATTGTCTATAGCAATAAATCTAAAAATGTTATAGCTACTTTATGTGATAAATAATTAATTAATTTATTAATAATTTATTATTTATATTTTTAATTTTATTTAAATACAATCTTTTAATTTAATGCTTAAAAGGTATTTCAGTTTATTGCTTTACTGGCTAAGTATTTTTATAATTTAAAATTACTATTTGTAATTTCTCTAAACTAAATTAGAATTTATATTTTTATCTATTGGATAATGAATAATTTAGTAATAAAATAAGCATTTTATTCGTATTGCATTTTGAATGTTTTCATTATAAATATGTTTATTATAGATAAAATACAAAATAATAGGAAATTTATTAAGCTAATTAAAATTTAGAAAGCATTAAATTGGTAATTAATAATAATTTGTCGTATAATTAAACTAAAAATGGGTATATGATATATATATAAATATATTAGAACATCTATTACATGCGAAATGCTAACTGAAACTTGTTATTTGTTTGATTATTAATCACATTAATTTAAATTCTAAATATTTTCTGTTTTAGCTGAGACATTTAAATTTTAATGAAGCATAATTAATATAATTATGCTTCATAAACATTATGGATTGAGAATTGCAATTGTACTCATAGTTTTAATTATTTTTAGAAGTTTAATTGGAAAAGTTTTTTTGGAATAAAATCAGCTATAAGCGGACTTAGTTTCTCTTGCTTATGATACTCTTTGAAAATTGTTAGTATTTTAGTCAAAAATTGAAATGATCTAATAATTAATTTATTATGAATTATTCAATATCTGTTTCATCTTTAATTTATAATAATGTAATTTTTTACAGTTTTGATTTTAATTAATTTTTAATTTTAAATATTCATATTCAATATTATTATGACAGATACCATTTCATTATTAAATTTGATATAAACAATGTGATTAAAAATTTTGAATAAAATCCAAAAGAATTTAATTAGCGAAATTAAGGAATAAAATTAAATCCGTTTTTAGTTAAGTGATATGCAAATTAATTATTTATTTTTTTATTAAAATAAAGAAATAAACTTATATATTTTCTCAAATGAATCCAAGCAAAAATACATTTAATTTTTATTTATTTCTGAATTAATTTTATTTTTTGTTATGTTCTTTTAAATTTCCTAAAATATTATATATTTATCCTATTTTTTAATTAGAGTAATTTTGGAAGTATTTTCAAGGAGTTTTTTTAGGTTATTTTCAATTAATTTAAGTATTCTAAAATAAGTACTATTTATTGGATCATATTGGATCATCTTTGAAAATGATTTAAAGGATATTCAATAGAGATTAAAAATAAAAAAACTGTAAAATTAGACTACTAAAAATAAGGTAAAATATAGAGCATGCTTTTATTATAAGTACGATTGTAGTATGGTAAATAAAAAGATAAGCAAATTTAACAGTTTATATAAGACGTTTAGTATCTTAATATTCATGACTACTTGTCTAACTCACTTATAATTATTCATATATTACTTTATTTAATGAATAATAAGGCCTTTAAAATAAATTCATATTTTTTTTAATTTCAACTATTTATCTTTTTTTATAAACTTTTAGTAAGTTTTTCAACCTCTTTTAAATCATTTTTATAATGAAACTTATTTGTGAAAAAATATTGAATTTATATAAGGATGTATTTTTTGTTTGTTATTAGAACTTTGACTTTTAAAATTTCTATTTAATTTGTGGATAGAAATCAATTAAATAGGTATTCAATGTTTTATAATAATAGTAAAATTATTTAGAAAGACTTTTACATTTTTAGTAAGTTAATTGCTTATAAATTTAATAAATATTCATGTTATAATTTTCTTATTTTGTGTAACAATTTTTGAATTGATAAAAGAATGTGAAAAATAAGAAAAACAAAATTTCTATAAAAGTTATATTTAATTTACGATGCAAAATAATCAACTGGATAAAGAATTCAAAATTTGAGTGAATTCTTCAAAGGAAATCTGGGCATCTCCGTTTACATTTAGTTATCTGATAATTTCGTTTTCATCTTCTTCTGAGATAGTCTCCCCGAGTCCTTTAATTTCATTTATTTACTTTGATGATATTAACCCACTGTCGTCTATGTCAAATGTTTGAAAAGCAGCTTTGAGTTTCTCTTTATTCAAGATGTTGTTTTCATTCATTGATACAACAACTAACTCAGAGTAGTCAATAAATCCACTCCAATCGATGTCGACAGATTTGAAAATCTTCTCGATATCAGCCTCAACCATTTTCTTTTTAGGAGCTAAATGGCACCTTCTAAATTATCTTTAAGGAAACCTCTGCCGCCAGCATTCTAATAAACTGCTGAAGAGTCTAGGATAGCATATTTAACTTGCTTCCATGTTGAGACTAGAGAGATATCGTAATGACATTGGTTTTATACTAAATATTCCGTAAAAAAATCTAGTGAGATGGAATGTCCGACTTAGACAAGAGTCCAAAGAGTCGAGATAACTAGAAATTATTATTTTTGAGACTAACTATATCATTGAGCCAGCACTCAAAGGATCATTTACAATAATATCGCTTAATTCATCGGGCACAACATAGTTTAAATGACTAGAATCATTGTCACAGATTTATTTTTATCTATTTATTTGCTAAGATTTAATAATATAAAAAAATTGAATTTTTGTGAGAGAAATTGACATTTGAAATTTCTTTATAAAAGAATATTTAAAATTATCATATATATTAAGCGAGTATAATAGATTTGAGGAGATTATAAGAAAAGAAATGAAAAATACAATTAACTCTGTAATTACTAATGCAAAATAGATTGATGTATTATTAACTGTCATCATTTCAAATCAATTTTTAAGGATTTAATCATCAACTTTATTAATTAATCAAACATGGTGGAATATTAATTCTTTATTTTTTCAACTTTTCGGATTCATTTCTATTTTAGGGTATCTAACTTTTCACTTCCACTGATTACTATAAGTACGCTGTTGTTGAGTGTTTTTTCTCAAAAAATTTTAGATATCTTCAGGATATCTTCCTTGAGCTATCTTCAGGGTATCTTCCTAAAAAAAATTAAAAAATTAAAAATTTTACAACAGTAATAGCAGCAACAATAACAACAATAGCAATAACAGTAGAATAAATATCAGTAACAATAAAATCAGAAATTAATACTGTTTATTTGAAATTCTAGAGAATTTCAAAAGTTTAAAATCTTTGATTTTGTTTCTATTTTCATCTATTTCTTCATCATCCATTTCATTATCATAAGCACTAAAAACTTGAATTTTATAAAAATTGGATTTTTTGGAAAAATCCTTAAACAGTATTAATTACTGATTTTATTGTTACTGATATTTATTCTACTGTTATTGCTATTGTTGTTATTGTTGCTGCTATTACTGCTGTAAAATTTTTATTTTTTTAATTTTTTTTTAGGAAGATATCCTGAAGATATCTAAAATTTTTTGAGAAAAAACACTCAACAACAGCGTACTTATAGTAATCAGTGGAAGTGAAAAGTTAGATACCCTAAAATAGAAATGAATCCGAAAAGTTGAAAAAATAAAGAATTAATATTCCACCATGTTTGATTAATTAATAAAGTTGATGATTAAATCCTTAAAATTGATTTGAAATGATGACAGTTAATATACATCAATCTATTTTGCATTAGTAATTACAGAGTTAATTGTATTTTTCATTTCTTTTCTTATAATCTCCTCAAATCTATTATACTCGCTTAATAATTATTTTTTAGACATCTAATGTTAATAGAAAGGTAGTTTGCAATTTTGAAAGGATAATACATACTTGCGCAAGAGATTTTTTTAAGTGAACTTTATTATTTTCAGCTTATTTCCTTCTAATTGTAATGATGATGATGATCTCCTAGGCAATATACTTGCAAATCTCTTTAGGCTACAACCGCTTTCCTCTTTAGACCAGTTCTCTTCCCTCATGTGTGCGGTGGTATGCCTTTGGAGGATTCCCATTCTTTCATCTTGTCTAGAGGAATTCAACAGAGCACTTAAGGATTACAAGTGAGCCCATGTACTCTATCCAAGGAAGCAGCGAATAAAAGCTTTTCAATCACTTCTACTCTATCAGTAATGGCGTTATTCTAACACTCCTAGCTCATATGGATATGCAAAATTATGCTCAAAAATCTTATACATCAAACATAAAATGATAAATAAATAATTTATATTTTGCATTCTTAGAAATTTCTTTACAAAAGGATTCCAGACAATTTTTCCTTAGATTATCATAACTTTATTCTAGATTTTTCAAAATTTAATTTAGTATCTAAAAATATAAAAATAAAATAATCAAGTAAATTGTAAAACAATGAGCTATTAAACTTTGATTATTTTGAAGTATGTATTCAAAAATCACTAAATATATTATATTAAATTTCTAATTCAAAGTCTAAATATTGTCAATACTTGATTTATTTGAGTGTAGGACTATATGATATAATTTTAGAAGATCCGAAAACATTAATTTATGAATGACTATATAATATAATTTATAAATGATTGGTTTATTTATATTTTTGAATAACATTTTATAGAGAATAATTTGTTTATTTATATAATTTTTTAATTCAAATTTATATCTACCTTCATTTGAATTTTAAAAATGATTTATTCGGTAATTCTTAAAAATTATTAATGATTTATGAATCAAATAAATTTATCATTCACTAGTTAATACTAAATTCAAGCCATCAATCTTAGTCGTGACGTAGACGTATCTGAGTTAGGTCAATTTTGCTAAAAAATCGGAAGTTTAAATATTCAGAGAAATCAACAAATCTGCCAAAAAAGTGTAGTTTATAATAATATTTTATAAATTTAATATTAGATAATATATGATTATATTATGAGATTAGAGTGGAGAGAACTCTTAATATTGAGGCTCTCAAAAATATTTAGCAACATAGTTTACATGTGCAAATATAGTTGGTTTATTTTTGTTTGTTTATATATACCGGAACTCAGTCCAAATATCTAGTTTATTCATGTATGGAGAGAGTCGCAAAATTATATTTTTTTTGCGAGCGACTCCGGTTTTATAATCTTAATTAATTACGAGATGTATTCTTTTTTAATATTTCATATTATTATTACTGCTGCATGCTTTTTAATGATAATCATATTCCACTTTCTATTAATGATAAAATTTGAATGTATCAATGAAAGATTTTAAGGTTGTTACTATTATTAGCAACATGTTATATTAGTAAATAACTTATTGCTTTTTAACTTAAACAGCATGCGTTAAAATAAATTAACAATGTGCTAAAAATAATTAGGATATTAGATAATGGAAGAGTTAAAAGCGGAGTCGCTCGCAAAAGAAATATAATTTTGCGAGTCACTCCAGATAAATAAAAACGCACAATTTTGGCAGAGTAACAGTACAGACAAGAGAGAAAAATGATGCAGCACTATATCCACGACTGAGCTAAACAGCCCAATCAATTCTCTTAGTAAATCAAAATGGATGAAATCCACTCCATTTGATCAAACAAAAAAATACATTTAAATTTTTAATATTAAGAATATTATTATAAACAATAGTTTTCAAGTAGGTTTATTAATTTCTTTGAATATTCATTAATTCGATTTAACATTATATTGGACCTAAGTGAGTTGACGTGGCAATTCCGTGACGTGGAAGTCCTGAAGTAGAAAACTCCGAAAAAACCATTCTCGGTATCACATAGTCTTCACCTAAAATCAAGATGTCATCCCAAGTGGTTAGCTTGATGGGCAGAGCTCGTAGGATTCAACCAGATTGACAGAAGATGGAGAAAAACGCTTACCGGTCCCACCGCTGCTGGGAAACATTAATCCCTGTCCTTTCGCTGTGGTAGCTTCAGCACCCTAACCCGGTGTGGGAGAAAAATCCTTATTGTTGGCTTCGATGGTTTACGTCTTCTCACTTTTGAAGGCAGAGCGTACCTTTATCCTGCTTCTATTACCTAGGAACTGAATTCAAGCCAGGTAACTCATCTATGCAGGGAAATCCTTAAAGTGCAGACGACTCGAGGAGTCTAGGATCTGACAGATTGAACCCCGCCGACTGGTCCCTCATGCGTTGCACCCAGCAACCCCCTACCTGCACTCGGTAGGCCTTAGTGTAGTAGAAAGCTTTATTAGAAAGTCCTAAGTGAGATTGGTACCTCACCTATCAATTAACTTTCTAATTTAATGGAAATTATTAATCATTTAAACATAATAAAATTATTTTAATAGTCTTCATTTTATTAAATAACTTTTATTATAAGTTAAATTTATATTTTCCTTTTAATTTATTCTAAAATGTTTTTAAGACATGCTTCTCTAGCAATGACTATAAGAATAATGTTAAGTATATATGGATTTTACAACTTAAATATATAATTACAAAATAAGGATTTTACGGAAGATTAAGATTCTTGTAGGGATATCTCCTTATAAAATTCAGTTTAAATTTATAAACAGACTTTTAGGATTTCATAATTCTTATTGACCTGACTTTTAGAGAGTAACAATTACTGTCTATTTCTTGAAAACCTATTTATATCGCATTTTTAATTGATTTGGTCTTTTATTTGAAAATTTAAGGAAATTTTTAATTTTAAATAATTCTAAATTATTATTTAAGTTGTTAGTCTGGGAATCATTTAAACTCATTAGTCAATAATATATTCTAATCAATTTATAAATAAAATTGCTTTATTGATCATACTCTTTGTTATTTATTTTAAGAGTTTATATTCCTTAATGACTAGGCTTTGGGATATTTATGAGTTTATACAACTTAATAATATATATCTTTACTTAATTTTAGATTAATTATAATAGAAATAAAAATTAAATTATTATAATATTATTATTTTGATGAATATCAAAATAAATCAAATTTTTAATAGTAAATATAAACAAAATTAATAAAACCTGCTATTAGAGAAGCAAGTAAAATAGTGAGATTTAGAGCCCTTGCCAAAGCAAATAAAGGAATATGAGGCTAAATTGTCTGAACTTATGGAGCAAGATGCTACTACGAGTAAGGAGTCATGAGCTAGAATAGAGTTCCGAATATAGTTTAGATACTAAATGACCTCAAGAAGACCAGAGAATTTGTGAGAAACATCCAGCCTACTTGAAAAATCATTATCCTCGAGTCCAATCTGAGTATACCGCTGGTCTCTAGAAATTTACTAATATTTTGAACCGTATCATTTTCTCAACATGTCCTGAAATTCAAGGAAAATAAGGATTTCAGGTTGAATTGCATATTCTCAATCCAGAGAAGCGAGACCGATCTCCCCATGACATGATCTGCATCGTACTCTCTTATTTGGCATTTCATGAATCATTGAGACAAAGGACAGATCTGCGTTTGAATTGTAATTATACAGTCCTTTATTTTCTCAGCTAAGGGTTAGGCTGAAGCTGATATATTAAGTTAATTTAAATTTACAATTGTAATATTAAAGCTTTTACATTTGTGTTGTTGTACTGGATTTATTCTAGTCATCCAATCATAAAAAAATAGCAACAGGAAATATTCTATAATTTGTGTCCTTAAGTTATTCTCATCTAGTTACATTAATGTATATGCTTATTTGCTGACAAGAACCTCAAATAATTAACTAATATTATATAAATTAAATCTCATGTATTTTGTTTTTTAAATTTCAGCTAATGCTTCTTAATCTGACTTAATACATAAAAGCTTAAATATAAGCATATTCATGAATGAGTCCCTATGAGTATCGCAGTGTATCAATATATTTATCGGCAAATTTCGTCTATAAATATAGTTTTTTGCAATTAATTCTCAATTTACATTTCACTACTCTTAGATGATTTATTCTTTCTACTTGCTGAATAATTCCATTTTTCACTTATTTAAATATAAATATTAGATAGCCTTAATTACTACAACTAAAAGTATAAAATTCTGTGCATTTAATTCTGTGCATTTAATTATTAACAATCTATTTAATTAAAGTTATGATATTAATATTTATGACTATATTAAACAATAAAAATATTGGGCTATGAGGTAGTATCCTCCCCCCCCCTAATGTATACTTTTCTTTTTGTAGTCTGATAGAGTTTTTGACGCTGATAATAGTAGCTGATAAACATGAAATGTGCGAGCAATAGTTTTGGAGCTATGGCCTCATCAAAGTCACTTTTTATATATAAAAATCATTATAAATTTGACTAAAATTTTCAAATTTTGCACAAAATATAATTTCTCTAAAACTAATGATTTAAAAAGTTTTTAACAATATTAACAAATTATATAATTTATTATAATTTTATAAAGCGATATAAAAATAATTTTAACTTTCATTTAAGATTTCATAAAGACTATAAAAGTTCACTTTATAAAAATATAATAAATTAGATATAATTTGTTAAAATAGTTAAAACTGCTAAAATCATTAATTTTAGAGAAATTAAATTTTGTGAAAAAATTGAAATTTTTTGTAAAATTTATAATGATTTTTATATATAAAAAGTGACTTTGATGAGGCCATACCTCCAAAACTATTGCTCGCACATTCCATGTTCATCAGCTACTATTACTCAGCGTCAAAAACTCTATCAGACTACAAAAGAAAAGTATACATTAGGGGGGGGGAGGATACTACCTCATAGCCAAATATTGGTATATTGAGAACATTTAAACTTATAGAACAATTGTAATAAATAATCTTTCGCTGTAATGGTGATGAAATTGCAACCTTATATTTATTTTTATATTTTTCTGCATTCTTTTATTCTTAGTTAAATAATCATTATAATATAAATCATTGTATTATTATTAAAAGCAAAACTAATAATATTTATTTAAAAATTTAAGATCTGTTTATTTTAAATTAGAATTTAATATTTGTCATTATTCTTGCCAAATTACAGATACAATATAGATTGCAATTTCATAAGTAAACCTTGTGTTTTAAATTTTTAGTATTGAAATGAAATTATTTATCTTAATTTTATTAATTAGACAGCCAAACTATCATTCTATCATATTTAAGTTTAGAACAATCAAATTAATCATAATATGATGTTTTAAACTTTACATAGGTCCGAATCTAAACGCAATTCTATTCGTAATTATTGTGAAAGATTCCTCTCTACTTGCATCATCAACGTTGCTTTTAACACTCCATTCTAAAATTCTTAGACAAATTAACTTCTTTAAAATCTAAAAATATATATTAAAATATAAGATCTTGCCCAAATGAAATGATAAAGAAAGCAAAATTTATGTATAAAATAATATTAATGGATATTGATAAATTTTATTAATAACAGTTTATTTAAAATAAAAATATTTAAAGATATAGGCATAGCAACACTCTCTTAAAAACCGAAAGATTCGACTAAGGGAAGTTGATTCTTACCGAGAGTGAAAAGTAGAAAGGTTATTTTAAAGAATTAAAGGGTGATACCTCATCTCACTTATTTCATTATCAAATATTCTCAACTGTTTATACAAATAACTTATATTTATTATTTTATTTCATAATTATAATTATAATATAAGTTGAATAGTATTTAATGGATTAAAATCTCTACAATAAGAAGGATAATAAAAAGGATATATCTACCATAATAACTTTCAAAATTTATAAATCAAGTTATAAATGTTACCTAGTTAATTTCAAAAAAATTATTGTTAAAATAAATTCTTAAAATTTACTTATTAATTGTTTAAATGTCTTCGTATTGTCTAAATGATAGATTTAACTAAACATTTTTTCCTTAAATATGTAAATTTATTCATAATATTAGGCTAATATTTGATTCTAAAATATTATTATATATTTTATACTTAAACTTTTCTTATTTAAATGAATATTTTTAATTATTTTTCATTAACATTTGTTATTTGCTTAAATTCTTTAATCTTATTCTAGAGCAAGGTTATAGTTAATATTAGTTGTTAAATATTGTTTAATATTCTTTGACTACCTTCTTTATTTGTAAATTTTCATATAATTTGCTCTTTTTATGTCTTTCAATAGCTGTTATTAAAAATTACATTCATCATTGTTTTATTTAGTTTATGCTTTTTGAATAAAAATCATAATTTATAAAAGGAAAATGATAAATCAAATTGATTATAAATGATAATAAAATGAAGTCTTAAGGTGATAGTTACTTATTAAAAATGTATGTTACAAAAAAAATATCTTAAAAAGTTATATTTCAGCAATACTTACTAGGAGATGTAAGGAAGTTAGAAAACCAAGAGCTCAAGAGACACTAGAAAAAGTGAGGAAATCAAAAAGAAGTGCGCAAAGATGGAGCAAGATACATAGATTAATACTATCAAAATAAATTTGTTCTAAATTTCCATTTCTGCGACCCTTTAAACGAATAATAATTTTTTTAATTAATATAAAAATATATTAACCGAATCTTGGTTATTTTTCATAAATGTTTCTAATGATAACTAAAAAATATAATATATTAATAATTTATCAAGACCTAAAATTTAGTAATTATTTAATGATAAACATCTTGCTATTAATAACAATTATAAGATACTTTTTTTTATAATTATCTTATTTATGCAGTTTTTTAAAAAAAACAACTGCCTATTTGAATTTTTCTCTAAAATATAATTTACCAATAATTCTTTGAAAATGCTTGATAATTTTATTTCATAACAAGTGGATTTCAAACATTCAATGCAATTTATATTTTTTTAAATTATCAACTCATCATATTTTTTCCCCATTAATTCTTTATTTAAATAATCTTATAATCAGAAATTTTAGGTAAATTAAAAATAAAAATTTAAATCATTGGAGAAAACTGTTATAGTTAATAATAACATAAATTTAGAGTAAAATAGAGGTTCCCCATCTATTAATTCAATATCCTTTCCATCAGCTATCTTCATTTGTTGAAATTTTTCTTCTTTATGAGCTTCCTTCACTTATTCTGTTTACTTTTTTTTTCCTTGATTACATCGTCATGATCCATTATTTGTTCTTTCTTCTTTGTCTGCTCTCTGGCTTTTTATTATTGGTGTATGTTGTTAAAAATGTAGCTCTTGACTTCTCTACGGCGATTTCATTAAACCTCCGTTCTTATCGAGGGTACTCATTGTCCATCAATGTTTTTGGTGAATCTCTAAGAACAATTAAGACCCAATGATCATAAAAGTGTTGAAATTAGATGATACCATCTCTTTTTTTTATTTCTGCCAAATAAGCTCTCTCTTTTTCTCTTTGTTTTCCGTCATCTCCTCTTCTGCATCTGCCACCCTACCCTGATTTGCCAATCTCCATTTTCAAGTAACCAACCTAAAGGTTAAACATAACATAGTGTCTCTGCCTGTTAATCCAGTCTTTTGAGAAATATTTTGAAAATTGCCCCGCCTGTTTACTCCAAACTATATTTTTATTATCAGTATCAATATTATACCGCAGACTTAAATGTCTTTAGTTTAGTTGATCGTTCTTGTTCACATTTCGTTGATTCTAAAATCATTCCTAATTGCGCCTTCCGTGAATTCACAGATTTTTCACAAGTATTATTGAATTATGCAAATCTGTCAATTTATTTCCTTGAGTCTTATATCTTTAGCTGTCGATAGCCTCTTTTAATCTTTACCCCATCCCAATTCCTGCTGTTCTTTAGTGCTTTTAGAAAGCTTAACTAGCTCACTACACCTTGAATTTCGTCTTGGTATCTCCAGAATTACCATTCTCTAATTTCTAAATTGTTGATATGATTTTCTTCTCGATGCTCTAAATCCCTTTGTCATTCACAACTATCGGTGGTAGGATTATATAATAAGTCATAAATAAGTCAAAATATTATATAAAACTTCCTAAATATGAAAATTTGAAAAATATAGAATATATGAGTTACTAGATTTAATAACTTTTACAATTTTAAATTATTTATATTAAATTTATACTGATACAAAGTAGCAAAAGTTAATTACTTTTGCTACTTAGATTTAATTATAATATAAATATTTTTATTATAAATTATTAAATATTATCACACAATTTCTTTGTAAATATGAAACAATTTTTTTTTTACAAAAATTAAATAACATTTACTTATATTTAAATATACTAATATAATAATTTAATTAAAATTTAAAATTAAAATTTGCTTTAAATCTCGATTCTTTCCTTGGTAATATTTTTATTATTTACTCATTTAGTGAAAAATAAATAAATTAGATTTAAATTAATATTGACTTCATTTCAATTTTAATCCTCATTTTAAAACAATATATTTTGAAATTTTTAATTGTATATTAAAAATAGAATGATACAAAGCAGCCAAATTTGCAACTTTGTAGCATACTTATATAAGAATGATCTAATTTATAAAAATACTTCAAGGAAAGCTTTTTATATTTCTTTAAATTTTAAGATTTTATATAAAATCATTTTTTAACCTATTTCGACTGAATCTTGCAATAGCTGGTTAATTAGCCTTCTTTCTATCTCATATCTCATGAATATTGCTTTCTCAATCTTCGTTCGAAAGCTGGGTTGCATATTGTAGTAATCATTTTGGTAATTGTCGAAGCCCAACTTTACTTGGCATAAATTATATGATAAAACCCTTAATATTGCATTTCCAATAGATCCTTGAGGTTTTAAATTTCATCTGATCTCCTTAAATGCATTCAAAACCATCTGCCTAATTGCCGATGATAAACTTTGGATCTGCAATTCATTTGTTTTCTTGATTGGATTGATATAAAACCCCATAGAATAATTAAGAAGCGAGGATAGGAGTTAAGAACAATTATTAAAAATTAATTATAATTGGCTAATAATATAAATAATTGGGCTAAAATCAAATTAACACACCCTGATTGGATTATTTTATAAGGACAATTAATCGAGCCAATAGTTTTAATAATTAGCCAAAACATTATAATTATACGCCAATAATAATTAATTATTAATTTAATTGTTCTTAACCCCAATTCTCATGTCTTAATTGATCTATGGGGTTTTAATTACTTTTATATTTAATTTAATAAATATAAGAACTGCAAATTTATATAAAAGTAATAGTTCAACTACATTTTTATTAATAAGTTGATATAGTTTTATTTTTTTACAAAAAATCTCATTTTAACTTTAAAATTTTCAATTTTCATCTCTATTATTTTTGCATAATTTCCAGGCAATATGTAATGTCATTAAGCTGTTAATTTGATAGCTAATAGTTGCCTCAGATTTATCTCTGAACTGCAATAATTATTCAATTTCAATGAGTATCTTATCTCTTATATGCTGATTTTGTAATTAATAATTGGATTAAATGCATGTTTTTATATTTTCTGTATTTTAGTGGTATCTTTGCAAATAAAATATAAAAATAATTTATTAGTCTAGAAGATATTTTTAATTACTCACCTAATATACATAAATATAATGAAATCCAAAACTCATTAATTATTTATAAATTAGAAATAAAGAAATAATTAAAACTTATAGTTATTAAAATAACTGACTTCCAGTAATCAGCGCATAAACTAAACAGCTAGAAATTTAGTACAATTAAAATTTGATATCATCTCATTAAACAAGCTTCTCTCAAAATTGCAGAAATATTACAGAATGAAGCTTTATTTTATAAAGTAGTAAAATATAAATATTTATCTATTATGTTTATTTAAATTCAATATTTTTATTTACAATTATCAAATATTTTTTAAATTGATGAATTATAGAAATAAATATTTAAATATAAATTTCGAATTAAATAGTATTATAATAATAAATATGAAAAATGAGTGAAAGTAAAATTAGTAAAAAAGTGAATAAAAAGTATGAGAAATTTGCTACTTTTGCCCTTATTTTGAAATGTCTAATTTTGTGATTCCTAACTATGTTTTAATTATTTATTTTGGTTTTTATTAATTTTACTCATAGGTACAAATTATAATAATTTTTATCAATGTAATTATTTGAAAAATCAGAAAATTTTAATTAATTTTGATCGTCATTAATATATATTTAATTCAATTTAAGAGATTTAACATAAAAAGCCAACATAATCAGTAATTTAAATCAGTAAAATATATAGAATAAAAATCTGTAAATTAATAATTCATTTTAAATAAAAATAAGTAGTTTTTATTAATTATAAAAATATTGCTAAGAACTTCAGTATATTTTAATCATATTATAAAGTATGTATATAAATTCAACAACTTATAGTACTAAAACTTACTTAAAAAACTATAATTATTTATTTTCTATTTTAATGAAAAATATAAAAATTTATTATTATATTTAGATTTGTTTTGTCTCGAAGTATATATTTCTAGAGTTTACATATAACAAAATAAATTTTGATAAATGTGCTTTTTTTAATGATATAATTGATATGAATTATCATAATTGTAATATCTAATTTATTCCTTTTTATTGGGAGTTTAATTTTTAGTATATTTATTTGTTTTAATATATATATTGATATGTAAAGCAACACAAATAGAATACTTAATAATTACCAGACTTACATGTAATTAAACAATGTCTATTTTATCAATAAATTAACATTATATAAGAAATGCACATTTTTTAAAATTGAAAATAATAGAGTTTGATTGAGTATAAAAGAATTTAAAATATAGTGGTTGTCAAAGAACTTGAACACTTTCTGTATATTTATTTATTTATCATCTTACTGATGTTCATCATTTTATGCTGCCAAGTATCAGGTTATGAAGTTTCCTAATTATTAATCAAGTAAGTATAATTGAAATGAGGAGACTGTTATAAAAGAATCAAAAATGAAATCAATTAGGATTATGATCTTAAATAATTAAATCAACTATAATCAAACTCTCGAGATTTTAAAAAAAGATCTAGTGCTTATTTATTTAACTTTAATAAACTAATCAACTATCTAAAAATGACATTTTTGTTTTTTTTTACTTTTCCAAATCATTTCTATTTGAGGGCATCGATCTGTTTTTGATGTAGTAGTCTTGAAGTTTTTTTTATCAATTTTTTTGAGATAAAGGTATCTTCAAAATATCTTCCTAAAAAAATAAAATTGTCGAGAGCGTTGAGAGTGTGGAGTTTGACAGCAGCAATTATTGTAGGAATAGCATCAACATCAGTAAATGTATCAAAATCAAGCATGATTAAGGAGTCTGGGATTTTTTCTAAAACATCTAGTTTTTCTTAAATCCATAGTTGTGAGACCTAATGTTAAAGATGATGATAGAGATGATTTTGATAAAAACTATTAAAAAATCAGTATTGTAAAATTTTGAAATTCTAGAGAATTTCAACCAGACTCCTTAATCATGCTTGATTTTGATACATTTACTGATGTTGATGCTATTCCTACAATAATTGCTGCTGTCAAACTCCACACTCTCAACGCTCTCGACAATTTTATTTTTTTAGGAAGATATTTTGAAGATACCTTTATCTCAAAAAAATTGATAAAAAAAACTTCAAGACTACTACATCAAAAACAGATCGATGCCCTCAAATAGAAATGATTTGGAAAAGTAAAAAAAAACAAAAATGTCATTTTTAGATAGTTGATTAGTTTATTAAAGTTAAATAAATAAGCACTAGATCTTTTTTTAAAATCTCGAGAGTTTGATTATAGTTGATTTAATTATTTAAGATCATAATCCTAATTGATTTCATTTTTGATTCTTTTATAACAGTCTCCTCATTTCAATTATACTTACTTGATTAATATTAAATATGGAGTAAAAGATAATTCAAGCAATCATGACTCAATTGCAAGCAAAAATTTCGCAAAATATAGTATAAGTTTCTATGAATGATAACGAAATCCTCATATAAACTAGTCAACTGAAAGACGTGATCAGAGTCATTTCGTTTATGGTGCTTTTACCTAAATGAAGGAGGACCTATTGATTATTCGCGGGTGATAAATCGTTGGCGAGTATGGAGATCGAACCAAGTGTCTTCTTTAGTTAGACAAACTGCTTCCCCTTCCCTGAATGGCTATTTTCTTATTTTTAAAATATTATTTTAATATTATATCTTGAGTTATGAGTAATCTCAAATCAAATTTAATTTATTCACTTTTTAGTTCTAAAAATAATCAAATCTATCTTATTCGTGACGTAGACGTATCTGAGTGTGTTGACGTTGCATTCATGAAGTAAAAATCCATATCGCACCCCATTCCACTTAACCTTGTTATCGACATGCATACGAAATAAGAGTCTCCGAATTAGGAGTATTCCCCTGCTTGAGAGATCTGCTTCCTGTAAAATATTTAGAGGAATTGGTGAAGACTCTTACCAGGTTCCACCGCTTCTTAAATAGTAGTCTCTTTCCTTTTGTTGTAGTGACCTTATTACCCCGATCTGTTGTTGTAAAAATATTTTGAAGTTGGCTATTATGGTTTTTATTTTCTCATTTTTGAAAGCTGAGCACCACTTTCATCCTACTCCCTATTACATAAGAAACATAACTCACACAAAGTAGTTCATCTAAACAGAGAAATCTTTATGTCGAAAATCACTCGAGGAATGCAAAACTGACAGATTGAACCTGACTGCATCTAATGCGTTGAACCAAACAACCTCCAGCCTACCCTCAGCAGGCATTTGTATAGTCGAGAAGCTTTATTAGAAATTCACAATTGAGATTTGTACTTCACCGTACAATTAATTTTCTAATATAATAATATGTTCTATTTTTTAAAAATGAATATTAAGTAGTACTGGTTACCTTAATTAATTATTTTCCTATTCTTAAATATGGGAATAACATGATATTTATATAAAAATTTCTTATCTTTATGAAATAATAAATAATATTGGAATTAATAAATAAATCATTTTATGTACATATTTAATTTATTCAGCCAGAGTTCTCTCAAATTGTTTATTTAAATTATTTCTAGGAAAGCTTTTCCATTTTTATAATTTTAATATGTTATTATAATAATTAATTGTCGATTACACTTATACATTTCCTATAAAAATTTAAATATTTAACTATTGCTAAAATTGTTACATTGTTCATTACAAACTATCTGGTTTGGAAAAAAAATGGAGAACCGATATTCTTAATTTTAGCAATGGATAGGAATAGCAAGCAAAGATATTGCATGATCCTGAACTTTGAAATTGGATACGGAGGATGAAGGTAAGCAAATCGAGAATGGCAATCAGAGTATTCGCTTATTTGTCATAATGTGATGAAGATTGAAATGATAAAGCATATAATAAGCTTAGATATGAACTCAGAAATGTCGTGGAAGTGAATCATAGACAAGTAGGATGATATTATTCAAGATTAATAATCACTAGAATTAGAACAAGAATATGATAACTATGCTGTAAGATTTAATCATCTAATTCAAAATCTACTTGACCTTGAGGACTACTTGTCTATCAACAATTATAGACTGCAAATTTGGTTTGAAATTAATAATAATGAGGGAAAAAGAACAATCATTAGTTAGAAATAAGATAAATTAACAAGAGTGGGACAAGAATAAATACAAAATATTGATCCTTATTAAATAAATAACATTAGGGAAAGCGGAGAATAGTAATTTGGTTGGATAGGTCAGATATCAACTTGCATTATATCTAAATATGTGTTACTTATTGCAATTATTAATAAATAGTAGTATTTATCAATCTATCAACAAATATTCTAATTTTAGAATTCAATATTAATTTTAAGATAATAATTGATTAAATAATGTCTAAAAAATGGCTTACGTTATATCAAGAAATATGAATTTTAGACATCAGTTTAAACTAAATTACTAAGAGATATACTTTGCAAAATTTTTGAAGAATTACAACTTTTGCATTTCTAACTACCCTTATAGCGAAGATTACCGGTTCTTGACCAAGAAATAAAAAGTAAAACCCCAATTTATTAAACTAAAATGTATTAGAAAAATTATAACTGCCTCAAAATTAATAGTGCTGTACTTAGAACTTGAAGTTGAAATTCCTGACAATTAATACTTGAACAATAATTAAAGTTTTCAAATCAATCTATAATAGATTTATTTAAAAAAATAAATATATTTGCTGATTATTTTCAGCTGATAATATTGCTAATACATAACTTCTAAGTATTTCATTGAAAATCATTTATTTTGAGAATAATTATTTCTAAAATTCAAATCTCAATTAAAATTTATAATTAAAGCACTCTTTTAAATGAAAAAAAATGATAAAAATTGTTTATAATATCAAGTCTTAGCTATTTCATTCTCTCTCACATCATGCATGAACTCTCATACGAACATAACTATGAACAATTTGCCTTAGATACTTAAAATTAGAAATATTTTCAAGAAAATAGTAGACCATATTAATTAATATAGCGTGAAAAAATTATGAAGTAATTCATGAATTATTAATAAAAACATCAAATAAATTGAAAATGCAAATGATGATTATATTAAAATCTAAGAAAAAACTTTAGTTTGACTAATACATTTTGATATTCGTTATTTTTTATTTACTAGGATATTTTAATTTGATAAGTTATTGTTAGTAATCTAAAATTTATTTATTAATATTGCTAAAATAGAATTGAATCAGAAAATTGTGAAAATAAAATTAAAATTAAATAAATAATATATTTAGACCAAAGGAAAAATGAGTAAACCTCAAATCCCCTCATTTTCAAGACTCCTGTTTTTTTGTTGTCATGAGTCAGTTTTTTATTAGTAGTTGGTCAAAAAAATTAGGGGGCTGGACAAAATCAAACATGTATCTGTAAAAATTCATGTATCTCAAATTTAGGGGTCTGTATAATTAGGGAAGTTGGGAATTTTGCGAAATTAGCGATTTCAGAGACTTGCGTAGTTTAGGGCAAAATAGAAACTTTTTCATAAAAACCCTTTCATTTACCGAAAAGGGGCTTGAAAGTAGGGTAACTCCATTAAAATTTTGGGGTTTTGCCAAAATATGGCACTCATGCAAAATTACTATAATATAAATGCTAATGCAACTAAGTAGAATCGCGAAGAAAGTGGCCATTTTAAGAGTTCAAATGTGAAATAGAAGCAGTATTATAGAATTGAGTGTTGTAAATAGTGAATTAGGACATTTTTAAGTATAATATAAATAGTGTTATTAATTATAATAATCTGCGATGAATTTAAAACTGACATGCCAGGGGAAATTGTAAAGGGAAACAGGTTTTATACACTACTCCACCTATGAAACAAACATCATCACACAAAACAGAACAGAAGAGTGTGAATCCACTTCTTGATACTGAATACCCACATCCCCTGAATGTCTTCTTTTCTTAAATTCTGAACAATTTCCGCAACCCTCTTCACCAATTGCTGCCTAAAAGTGTAAAGCCCATTTAAACTTACTTGTTCTGAATAGTGTCCATATTCATCTCCTTCTTTGCAAAGAAGAATAACTGCTCGATTGTATTGATCCAAAGGGATAATTCGGCATTGAAGAGCACTTTCACTTTGAACTTTCTGGCTGTGCCTAACATCTCTGAATATTTATGAATGACTGCGTTGTTCATCAGGAGCACGACTTTCTTCGAGTGTAGTTATTTGTCAGTTCTTAGACTGAGTTAGGTATGGTAGATGAAGTTTCCAAAGAGAACTGAGTCGAAAGCTCCTTCTATTACTTGACTAGAGATAATTCTATACTAAAAAATTTCAGTAATATAAGACATTGAGAATTGCTATCTTTTAGTTGAGCTTTTCTTAATTGAAAACTCTCTCACTTTCACCACATAGTGTCCCAGGTTCTGCTTAATAACACTATAGTATTCATTAATGCTTTTTAAGTGAGGGTCTACAAAATGATAGGGCAAAATATCTTATTTTAAGCCACTTTCACAATACTAGTTTATCTGCTACTACACAGGGTTCGATGAGTCATTGTGGAAGCTACAACTGATGAATTATTACAAAGTCTTAAAAATAATAACAAAGAAGATAAAAGATATTGGAATAGTATTTTGGCGTCAGCCTTTTTTCAGGTTATATATAAAAGATATAGGATTATATAGTAATTTATATTTGATCTATAGTATATAGGCTATGAAACTTAGATTTTGTGAGTAGGTGATCATTAAAAATGAAATTTGCATGAAAACCTTGATAAATTTGCTAATTTTTAATAAGAAAACCCGCCAAATTCATAAAAAATATTTCAATCTTTTGCTTACAGGTGGGTTTTGGCTTCAGGTCTCTTTGGGTTTTCATATAAAAGTAAAGAAATATTGAATTATTTAAAGTGCAATCTCACTTGGGTTTTCATTGGTGTATGTAATGCGCTCAGTCTTTGTTTCGCTCAGGACTTTCGTCAATTTCTATTAAAATTCACTGATCTTTGGCTTCTCTTTTGGGTTTTGGCGTCAGCCTTTTTTCAGGTTATATATAAAAGATATAGGATTATATAGTAATTTATATTTGATCTATAGTATATAGGCTATGAAACTTAGATTTTGTGAGTAGGTGATCATTAAAAATGAAATTTGCATGAAAACCTTGATAAATTTGCTAATTTTTAATAAGAAAACCCGCCAAATTCATAAAAAATATTTCAATCTTTTGCTTACAGGTGGGTTTTGGCTTCAGGTCTCTTTGGGTTTTCATATAAAAGTAAAGAAATATTGAATTATTTAAAGTGCAATCTCACTTGGGTTTTCATTGGTGTATGTAATGCGCTCAGTCTTTGTTTCGCTCAGGACTTTCGTCAATTTCTATTAAAATTCACTGATCTTTGGCTTTTCTTTTGGGTTTTGGCGTCAGCCTTTTTTCAGGTTATCTATAAAAGGGGGTTTTGGGGTTTTGGGGTTTTGTTATATTATTAATAGGGGATTTGGGGACACTCGGATAGGTAAAAAATGCCCGGAATCTAACCATAGATATTTTATGGTAACAAATTATGTTAGTATGGTAGAATATTGAATATTAATCAAAACTCGGTACTAAACTTTATATACATGACTTTTTTTTTCCGAGTTCTGGCCGCTTGTATATATGAAAATCTTGATAAAATTTAAAAAATTGAAAAAAGTCCAAAAACCCTTAAATACAGCCTTTTTAGCTTTTTGGATATAATTTTTAAAATAATTTAAAATATATTTTTGGATATATATATATATATATTTATCCTAAAAGATATATAATCTTATATTTTACTATAATGAATTTATTCTTATTTCGTGATAAACTTTAAAATAGTATTTAATACACGGATTTAGTACGATTTTGATTTACCTAAGACTAAAGACTCTATTATAATAAAATCATAACAAAATCGTGATAAACATAAATAGGTGATATAATTAACGAATATACTACGATTTTGCATTACTTAAGACTAAAGTATATTTTATGATAAATTCGTAACAAAATCGTGAAAAACATAAAATATGAGATAATTAACGAATTTACTACGATTTTGCATTACTTAAGACTAAAGTCTATTTTATGATAAATTCGTAACAAAATCGTGATAAACATAAAAATATGAGATAATTAACGAATTTACTACGATTTTGCATTACTTAAGACTAAAGTCTATTATATGATAAAATCGTAACAAAATCGTTATAAAGATAAAAATATGACATAAACCATGAATTTATTACGAATTTGCTTAACATAAGACTAAAGTCTCTTTTATGATAAAATCGCAACAAATTCGTTATAAACATAAAAATATGACATAAACCACGAATTTATTACGAATTTGCTTAACATAAGACTAAAGTCTCTTTTATGATAAAATCGCAACAAATTCGTTATAAACATAAAAATATGACATAAATCACGAATTTACTACGAATTCGCTTAACATAAGACTAAAGTCTCTTTTATGATAAAATCGCAACAAATTCGTAATAATCATTTTAATATTAAGAGTATCACGTATTTATCAACTCATGTACATGTCTATAATCTGGCTACCTCATAGAAATATAGGGAAATTTTCAAAATTATTTGATTCGTGGTAAATTCGTAATAATCAATAAAATATTAACATTATCACGTATTTGTCAACTAATGTACATGTCTATAACTTGGTACCCCTATAGAATTATAGGGAAATTTCCGAAGTTATTTCATTCGTAGTAAATTCGTAATAATCATCAAAATATTTACATTATTGCGTTTTTATTAACTCATGTAAATGTCTATATCCTGGCTACTTCATAGAATTATAGAGAAATTTCCCAAATTATGATATTCGTAGTAAATTCGTAATAATCATCAAAATATTTACATTATTGCGTTTTTATTAACTCATGTAAATGTCTACAACCTGGCTACCTCATAGAAGTATAGAGAAATTTCCCAAATTATGATATTCGTAGTAAATTCGTAATAATCATCAAAATATTTACATTATTGCGTTTTTATTAAATCATGTAAATGTCTACAACCTGGCTACCTCATAGAAGTATAGCGAAATTTCCCATTTTATTATATTCGTGGTAAATTCGTAATAATCATCAAAATATTTACATTATCACGTATTTATCAACTCATGTACATGTCTATAACCTGGCTACCTGATAGAAATATATGAAAATTTCCATAATTATTATATTCGTGATAAAATCGTAGTAATCATAAAAATATTAACACTATCACGTATTTATAAACTCATGTACATGTATATAATCTGGCTACCTAATAGAAATATAGGGAAATTTCTATAATTATTATATTCGTGTTAAAATCTTAATAATCATATAAATATTAACAGTATTATGTATTTATTAACTCATGTACATGTCTATATTCTGGCTACCTGATAGAAATATATGAAAATTTCCATAATTATTATATTCGTGATAAAATCGTAGTAATCCATAAAAAAATATTAACCACTATCACGTATTTATAAACTCATGTACATGTATATAATCTGGCTACCTAATAGAAATATAGGGAAATTTCTATAATTATTATATTCGTGTTAAAATCTTAATAATCATATAAATATTAACAGTATTATGTATTTATTAACTCATGTACATGTCTATATTCTGGCTACCTGATAGAAATATATGAAAATTTCCATAATTATTATATTCGTGATAAAATCGTAGTAATCATAAAAATATTAACACTATCACGTATTTTATAAACTCATGTACATGTCTATAATCTGCCTACCTGATATAAATATAGGGAAATTTCCCAAATTATTTAATTCGTGGTAAATTCGTAATAATCATTAAAATTTTATAGAATGCACGTTTTTATAAACGATCATCTACTATGTCTCTACTTTGCTTTGGTTTAGCATATTTGAGCTATAATTACATAATTTGACTTTGGCATCCGCTTATTAGACTATAAATAACATAATTGAACTTTGGCTTCTAAATATTTGTATATAAATAACATAATGTGATTTTGTTTTTTACTTATCTAATATATATATATATAACATGATTTAACATTATATTACGACAATATGACTTTGCATTATCACATAATTATTTATATATACAAAACCCCAAAACCCCTTTTCCCAAAACCCAAAATTATAAACCCAAATATGATATATATATTCTATATTTAATTAGATGAGATTATGACTCGTAATTAGGATATTTGCAAAATTATCAGAACTTGAAAAATAAGATGCTTCATTCGACTTGGAAACTCCAAAAACATCATAAAAAGTGGGTCATAGAAAAAATATTATGGCTTTACTGTCTACTACCATAGGATTCGTTACTAGTCATGACAAATTTTAAAAAAGTCCCAAAACTTGAAAAATAAGTTGCTTTATTCGACTTGGAAACTCCAAAAAGATCATAAAAAGTGGGTCATAGAAAAAAAATTTTGGCTTTACTGACTACTACCATGAGATCCTTGAAAATTTCTAACAAGATATAAAATATTTAAAAAACATCTATATAAAGTTGCTTCATTAGATATTTAGGCTTGAATAATGAATTCAAAACATAGTTTTTGTATTATATTATAAGATTGGTAACTAGTATTATTAATATAATATGTTTAATAAAAAAGACTGTATCTACAATAAAACATAGATAGAAAACAGTAATAGATTCATAATAAGGGATTTGAAAATATAGTTAAGTTTAAGTATATTATTAATTTTGTGAGTAATAACACATTAAATTTACCAAAACCCTCAAAATCGTATAATTTTGATAAGAAAACCCGATTATTTTGATAAGAAAACCCGACAAAAATTAATCCCATGAAAATATGTGAAATAAATAATAGTTTGTTGAATTTTGAAATAGCAACTTATAATATTTATTACAATCGTGATATTTGAACATTTTAATAAGAAAACACTTAAAATTTTTATTAGTTAATGAAATTAAATAAAATAATATTTAACTAAATTTAATTTAAGAAAGACTCATGATTTTGTGAGTACATACTAATTATATTTATAAAAAACATATAAAAACTTATAATAAAAATATATAAAAATTAATTTCTGTGCCTCTGTGGCAAGAGGATTTGGATGAAAAATATTTTTATAATCAATATATTCTTATATTTTATTGACTATAAGTGGGTTTTATTTGGCTTACAGGTTGGTTTTCTTTGGCTTACAGGTTGGTTTTCTTTGACTTACAGGTTGGTTTTCTTTGACTTACAGGTTGGTTTTCTTTGGCTTACAGGTGGATTATCTTTTGCTTACAGGTGGGTTATCTTTTGCTTACAGGTGTGTAATCTTTTGCTTACAGGTGGGTTATCTTTGCTTTAGGTGGGTAATCTTTTGCTTACAGGTGGGTTATCTTTTGCTCTAGGTGGGTTATCTTTTGCTTACAGGTGGGTTTTCTTTGGCTTACAGGTGGGTTTTCTTTGGCTTACAGGTGGGTTTTCTTTGGCTTACAGGTGGGTTTTCCTTACAGGTGGGTTTAAATTGGCTTACAGGTGGGTTTAAATTGGCTTACAGGTGGGTTTTCTTTGGCTTACAGGTGGGTTTTCTTTGGCTTACAGGTGGGTTTTCTTTGGCTTACAGGTGGGTTTTCTTTTGGCTTACAGGTGGGTTTTCTTTGGCTTACAGGTGGGTTTTCTTTGGCTTACAGGTGGGTTTTCTTTGGCTTACAGGTGGGTTTTCTTTGGCTTACAGGTGGGTTTTCGTTGGCTTACAGGTGGGTTTTCGTTGGCTTACAGGTGGGTTTTCGTTGGCTTACAGGTGGGTTTTCTTTGGCTTACAGGTGGGTTTTCTTTGGCTTACAGGTGGGTTTTCTTTGGCTTACAGGTGGGTTTTCTTTGGCTTACAGGTGAGTTTTCTTTTGCTTACAGGTGAGTTTTCTTTGGCTTACAGTGAGTTTTCTTTAGCTTACAGGTGGGTTTTCTTTGGCTTACAGGTGGGTTTTCTTTGGCTTACAGGTGGGTTTTGGGGTTTTGGGGTTTTGATATATACTTTAAATGGGGTTTTGGGGCACGATAAAATGAGATTTTTCCAGTAAAAATTTTTATTCTTTATTTTAGTTTTTTTATATGATTATCATATTGAATCTGAGTATATTATTTGATATTAATGAAAACTTGGTACTATAGAGTACTTTTTGCATATATATTAATTTTTTATATTTTTCTTACTTGAGTCTCACCTTTGCCTGACTTCATTCTCGCATTTAGCTTACCTGAGTCTGACCTTAGGCTTATTTCAGTCTCACATTTAGCTTATTTGAGTCTGACCTTTGGCTTACTTGAGTCTGACCTTTGGCTTACTTCAGTCTAACCTTTGACTTACTTGAGTCTGACCTTTGGCTTACTTGAGTCTGACATTTTTCTTACTTGAGTCTGACCTTTGGCTGACTTGAGTCTGACCTTTGCTTACTTGAGTCTTACCTTTGGCTTACTTTAGTGTGAACTTTGGCTTACTTCAGTCTAACCTTTGACTTACTTGAGTCTGACCTTTGGTCATTCACTTTGAGTTCGACATTTTTTCTTACTTGAGGCTGACCTTTGGCTGACTTGAGTCTGGACCTTTGGCTTACTTGAGTCTTACCTTTGGCTTACTTTAGTGTGAACTTTTCTTACTTGAGTCTGACCTTTGGCTGACTTGAGTCTGACCTTTGGCTTACTTGAGTCTTACCTTTGGCTTACTTTAGTGTGAACTTTGGCTTACTTGAGTCAGACCTTTGGCTTACTTAGTCTGACCTTTGGCTTACTTGAGTCTGACCTTTGACTTACTTGAGTCTGACCTTGGGCTTACTTGAGTCTGAAATTTGGCTTACTTTAGTCTGACCTTTGGCTTACTTGAGTCTAACCTTTGACTTACTTGAGTCTGACATTTGGCTTACTAGAGTCTGACCTTTGGCTTACTAGAGTCTGACCTTTGACTTACTAGAGTCTGACCTTTGGCTTACTAGAGTCTAACATTTGACTTACTAGAGTCTAACCTTTGACTCTCTAGAGTCTGACATTTGGCTTACTAAAGTCTGACCTTTGGCTTACTATAATCCTAACTTAGATTCAATATAAAGAAACTTGTTTATAATTAATTTATTTATAGTTTATAATTACATGTTTTTATTAATTATATATTAATGAAACATGATTGTATTATAATAATAATAAATTTTTCCATTCTATGTTTTTAAAGAAATTAATTAACACAAGCATAATATATAATATAATATTTAATTTATTTTTTTTATTTTTTTGGATATTTTCATTTTCTTGTGTTTCATAAATTAATTCCTGTCAATTTTAGTATATAATATCATCTATTACATCAAATTCTTTTATAGAATAAGACATTTGGATAGATTATATCACGTGCTGCATCCGACCTTATGTTCAAAGCACTTGTTAAGTCTGTCTCTTTGACTATGTTAAGTTCATGGTCCATCTTGCCATCATAGTACCACCATCCCTTCATCTCTGTCCCATCCTTGTGAACTCCATCTTTTAGTTTTGCCACGAAGTGATTACCTGCTGTCGTTGCACTTCCATATCTACTGTAGTAGATAATTCCCTTGATCTCGTATTTCACAACTGTGTTGTCTAAGAGTTTGAATCTGATCTTGTCATCTAACTTGAGTTTTGGATTTGCCCCTCTTCTAACTGCTACCACCAAGTAGTCTGGTGCTAATAGTAGTGTTCCTTTTATTGTCAAATTTTGATGATTACAAGCTGGGCATCTTAATCTTTGTTAATTATAATAATTTTTAACTGCATCTGATACCTTTCCATTACTAAGCTCTACTATATTAATCATGTATTCTTAGAGAGTTTGTTCTTGATCTTCATATCCACAATGTCCACATGATTCCTTTCTATTTACTGTTAAGCTAAAGTGTGAAGAATCTTAAAAGTATTCCTTTAGTTCCTCTGCGTCAATCATATCTCCTCCATATGGTATTCTTAAAGGTTAGATTGCGTTAAATTGTCTCTCACATATTGGGTATTGTCTAGTTGATTTTAAGTACGTCCTATTTATGTCTATCTTGTCTAACTCTATGCAACTGTTAACTAATGGTTATAAACATTGATCTACTTAGTTGCTATGAATCTCCTAGTGTTGATTGTATATTCCAAAGTAAAATATGTACATCAAGCAATCGTGTAAACAAGAATTGTTAAACCATCTAGCAAAAGGATATCTAAGTTAATTATTGTTTCTTCTAATAAATGGATTGTTCTATAAGTCATGTCCTTTATTTACTAAGAATGGATTCTCCTTTACTTCCTCTATAACTGGTGGTTGTATTACTATTTGGTTTGTCTTCTCCTCTTCATCTGGATTCATTGCCTGATCTTGTGTATTTTTAATATCTTCTTACATTAATTATGTTGATTAATTTTTGCCCTCATCTATTAACATGTTTCCATCTTCATCCATTCTCTCTGCAACTTCCTCATCAATTAAGTCTTAGTCAAGTGGAGGATCATCATTGAAAAGCTATTTATATCCTGACTCAATCATTAAATTAAGGTTTGCTTGCTCTAATTTGTTGTAAATATCCTTTACTTAGTCGCTATCAAATCCTTGTATCGCACTTTCTAGTCTTTTAAGTATCTAAACTGTAATGTTCTCTTCTTTCAAGTCTCTTTTCATGATTTGCCATATTTCAGTTCTGTTCTTGTACTGCTCGATCATCATTCCACTTTATCTTAAACATTATTGGTTTAAGTTTAAGATATAAACATCCTCAAGTCTTGGACATCTTGTTATTGCTGTGTAGAATTGTCCTGGTGCAAAGAAGTCGGCACAATCTATTACTATTCCATTTAGAGTTAATCCTTAAACCTTATGTACTGTGCTTGCATAAGCCTCTTCAACTGCAAACTGGTTCCTTTATAATTTTGTTTAACTTCCTGCAAATATTGTCACGCTATGTCTTCCTAAGTATTGAACTTCTCTAGTCTTTAAGTTCAAAATTTTTAAGTATTTATTGTTAGGTCCAACTTCTAAAAGTTGAGCAAGTGTTCCATTAGCCATTTAAAAGTGTAAGTCAAAGTTCCTTGTTATCATTATCTTGCTGTTCTTGTGTAAGCTAACAATACGTTTGAGATCAACATCCTTGTGTTGATTTAATTTATCAATTTTGATCTTGTCCTCTATCATTACCATTTGTTTGGCATCATTCTTAGTTATTTCAAAGTCCTCTGCAATAATTGTTACTGTTTAAGTATCTTTGTTAAGTAATTAGCCAACATATTAGTTATACTTCAATGCGTTCTTCTTCATACCAACAACTATATGATTTTATTACTGTTTCATTATCCATTTTGCCTTCTCATCATCAATATCTATCTATCTACTCTACAAAGTTTGAATTACTTCCTATGTTATGTTCTCCATTCTAATATTATCAATAAGTGATTTGAAACTGTTATCTCTGTTTTGTCTGAAATTCTGATCTAATACAATCCAATGAAAGTTTTGTTGAAATATTTCATTCATTGAACAACAGTTTGTTACTCTATCCTTTGAACTACCTTGAATCTAAGTTTATAGTAGATCTCCACAAAGTATCACATGCTTTCCTCCAAATAATTTCTATCGCTTGTGTGGATTAAGTTGTGTCATCTTTAATATTGCCTCT
Organism: Oxytricha trifallax; assembly: GCA_000711775.1. Classification (NCBI taxonomy): domain Eukaryota; phylum Ciliophora; class Spirotrichea; order Sporadotrichida; family Oxytrichidae; genus Oxytricha; species Oxytricha trifallax. The sequence continues at coordinate 39,740 of ARYC01018382.1, forward strand.
ACCTTAATAAATGTTCTTTCTGGTAAAAGAGAAATTTCATCTATAATTAAGAATTCAATTTCTCCTATTGTTTTCTGTAACTCTGAAAGTGGATCTATGTGATACTCCTACATCTTCTCATGAATACTAAGTAATGAATGGATTGTCTATCCATTTATGTTGCCTGCTGCTATTCCTGTTGATGCTGTCATTGCTACTTTTTTCTTCAATACATAGAATAAGAATCCATGTAGTAATTTAAGCATGTGACTCTTTCCATTGCCTGCTCCTCCCGTTATGAATGCTAGAACTTGCTCTCCCCTTGTAATTGCTTTGTTATATATGTATTCAAGACATCCAATCTGATCCTCACTAAGTTGTTATTTCATTAGTTAGTCATGAATGTACATAACTAATACTTTCTCTGCTCTAGTGTTCCAGTCAAATTACTTTCTAAAAAATCTGTCTACAGCTGGTTAATCTAGTTGATTGTTGAAGAATTTATAATCTTGTGTTTCTCCTGCTTTCTAATTTCCTATAAAATCAGCAATGACATACTTTAAGTCCTCTAAGTCTTCATCAATAATGCCATCTAACAACTGTTTCTGTCCTTATATCTCTTGTCTTTAATCTTAGCTGAGTTCCTTGTCCCTTAAAATTTCAAGTAAGCTTTGTTGTAGTTTGATTTTTGATAAATTTGATACTCTCCATAGATTTCTGAAATCTTGTCTGATATTTAAAGAGTTCATTGAAATAAGTCCTCTTAAAATACATTCTATATACCAACTCTTTTCAGTATTGTGATCATGAAATTGTCTGTACCTCCTATGATGGACATGTTTTAAATATAGCCCAAAGTAATATATCTCACCATCTGAAGGGAATCGTCTATTAGTTGATACAATTACTGGAGTTGTTCTCTTGTAGTATAGTACGTTTGTATATCCCTTCACTCTGCTATTGCATATTAATCCTACATTCTTTGGTATTGAATTCTTCTTCCTTGTATACATGTGTCCTTTTATGAATTCAAAAAATGTCATAAGTTCATATTCTATTGGTCTCTTATAATAGTAGTCTAATGGTCCATCTTAAAATATATCTATTGATTCTGGATCTAAATCTTGTAAATCTATATCTTTCTTAAGTATTCTCATCTTATCTCCTGGTTAACCTATGTGAAAGTAAATTACATTTGGGTGTCTAAGTACTAATGGTAATCTAAGTAATAACCAAATAGCTTCACAAATTGTTATCTATCCTAATTTAAGATACTTTAATACTTCCTTCTACTCAGGATCATCATAGTTGTACATTAGTTTTGCTAGTAGTGCTGGCTCTTACTTGGATACATACTTGGTCAAGTATTTTAATGTCTCCCTCTAAGACAATCTCATTACGCAACAACTTGATTACATGAATTTCAATACCATTGAATTGTATGGTACTACTTGTCTATCTTCTTCTGTTATCCTTTTGTATCTGAAATATCCTTAGTCATCTACGAAGTCAAAATTGCTGAGTGGTTATGGATAACCTTATCTACATTTTTACTATTCCCCTTGTTTATAGCACCTTCCTTCAACACATTTGTGAACCATGTGTTAATTAACTAATGTAGCCAATTCATCATCATAGTCTGGTATAATGGCTTATACAGCTACTCCATCTTTAAGTCTTTCTTCTCCTTCTTTGTCCAACCATATTAATACATGTAGATGTGGTGGCCCTCTTGCTTGAAATTCATATCTCTCAAAATACATCAAAACCTTTCCAAAAATTCCTTGAGTTATTGTTCCCCCTTTAACCATCTGCATTAATATTCTAGTTTTAATGTAGATATTTGAACATGTTGCTAATGCATGTTGTAATCTGTGTCTCTTGCCAAACGTCTCCTTTAATTTTTTCATGTATTCATCTTTTGGATTTCCTGTTGCTGTTAAAAATAAACTTGGTCCATCCATGTCATACTTTTCCTTGCCCTCTTCACACATTGTTTGTAGTTCTTCTCCTTTTGAAATGAAATATGAAGGTGTTCCTGCCATTTTTCTTGAAAGTCTGTGTGTCCAGTAATAAGATTTAAAATCTCCAAGATCTTATTATGCTTGAATGTCCTTCATAGTTAATGGTTTGTCATGTTACCCCGGATGTGCTGCCTTTACTCCTCTAGAATAACTTAGCATCTATTCTTTCCTCTTTCTGTCATATAGCCAAAAAATGTAATCATAATGATCCCTGAATTCATTTCTGCAACTCATTAATCTCATTTTCGCATATTAAGTTATCGTCATTCCGCTTTGTAAATAAGAAGAATTATAACCTCCTTCTCCTGTTGGATGTAATGTTGGCCATAGTTTTTCATCTAAAAATTTGTCAGCATAATAAACAGTGTTCCTTCTGAATAATTCTATTCCTTCATCTGTCTAAATTTAAATATTGTTATTTATATCTTGTAAAACGCTTTCATCATCGTCTAGTCTCTTAACATATTCTTCAAATGCTGCAATTCTGTCAAGTTGCCTAATGTTTAAGATCTAATATCCTGATTCATCTTAATTGCTTGGAAAAATATATTCTGTCGATGATTCCTCAATTGCTGTTTATTATGGATACTTTATTATAAAAGTTTCTTGATTATAACCTTTGTATAATCTAGTCTTGAAGGTCTCTTTCTCTATTACCTCTCTTAGTGGTTTGTTTATTGATACATTCTGCCAAAGTTCATAAGTACATAAGTATTTTATGTATAAAGGATTGCATTGCTTTAATTTAGTTAGTCCTACGCTTATATTTGCTTTTGATTTTGAATCCAATGCTGTTTACATCCATTTTTCATTCAAAGCTAGTTTATGCATTCCTATATCTGAGTTGAATAATTTAAAATTTGTATCCCCTTGCATTGCTGAAAATGTTGATGCTGGCAAATTCCTTATAAATGAGTATATGTAACCTAATCTCACCATTGCTTCCTCTGCCTTACTCTTTAATTTTCTGATTTCTTGTGGTACTGGTATTGATCTTTCCTTTATATCAAAGTTTATTTCATGTTTGTCACAGTAATAACAAACCCAAAAAATTTCCTCATTTTGATCATTCAGTTTACTTGACACATATTATTAATATTCTCCATAGTAGAACTGTGCCCTTGTCTTCATATCTTGCTTTGCTAATTGCTTCCATTTCTCATCTTTATGTAAGTTGAATATCTATGGTCTACTTCCACATTATGCACATATCCTTAAATCAATACTTTTTTGTAATTAGGTTGTAACTGTTTTAAGCTTTTATTTAAACAACTTAATACTCTTTGTGTAAAACTCAAGACGATTATTTTGAATCTTGTACATTTTAGAAATATATTTGATTGATTATTAGCTTTTCTTTAGATTTTTACTAACAATATCATTTGATAATCTCTGAATTTCCTTAATGAATTTTAAATCACTTATTTCATCTTATCTCACTAAATTATGGTATGTGGCTAATTCTAATGCATTCTTTCTTTCTGTTGCTTTCATAAAGAATAATTATTGTACATACTGCCATTCTTTTTAATTTATTTAGGTATCCTAATTTAATCTCAATTTCATATAACTCAATAAATTAGTACAATTTTTTTGTAGCACTAATCGTTTCAAAAATTAATCAGTAAAATCTTAAACATCCCTGCTTATGACTTTATTTATCTATCTACAAACTCTATTGTCATTATTAGTAATTCTTTAGGCCAAATAATAAGTATAACCGGATTTATTACTTATTATTTAATTGAATGATAATTGAGATAGATAATTTTAGTTATGATAAAAATCTCTTGTTGAAAATTGATATGTACTTGCTGTATTTAATTCATAGTCCTAATTTATTTGTTCATAAATTAATTCATATGTGTCTTAATCTATTAAATTATTGAGAGTATCTTATAGTGAAATAATTACTCTAAATTCACAGTTCTTGATTAGATCCTGGTCATAATAATAGTTTACTAAATTAGTATTGATGGTAGACCTTGTTGGTGATTATTAACTAATTTAATCCTAAGTCATTTACTCGAAATCATCTTCCATAACTTTGCTAACTGTCACTGGTAAAATTAAAGTTCCATCATGACTTTATCGATGTTTTGAATCTCTCTTATCATAGTACGGATCTTAGTCTTTGAAGGTTCTAGTGTCGATCATAACGACATCACCATCCTAATTATCATGGTAGATTTTACTTGATTAAACTTGAACACTACCTCCGTCCAAGTTTTGCTGATTTTGGTGGTAGTTTTCTAGTTCTTGATCCTGGACACCACCGCCATCCAGGATTTTTGAAGTTGTCTGGTAGCTTTTACTGGCTGAAGCTTGGACACTACCCCCGTCCAAGCTTTGTTGAATAGGTTGGTAGATTTTGAGTGCTTGATCCTGGACACTACCGTCATCCAGGATTTTTTAAGTTGAAAGGTAGCTTTTACTATCTGAAACTTGGACACTACCTTCGTCCAAGTCCGTAGTGTTGATGTTCCGAACATCAGTGCCTTCATGCAAGTAACCACTACTTGCAGCCTGGATGTTGGTTGCTGGATCCAGGTCTTTCGGGTGGGTGGAGTCGCTCGAACCGCTGGAATGATCCGAGTCTCCCGATGATTAAGAGCTTTAACCAAGTAGGCGTTTAGCCATGGTTTTTTAATCGTAAATTCTCGACAGAGAGAATGAAAAAATGTTTTTTTTTTTATAATTAATTATAATCGATTCCTTAAATACTTATTTTTTAAAAGTTTGAATATTCAAAATTTTTTAAATATTTAATAATTTGCAATTATAAAAGTATAAAATGAGTTTATATTTGAGCAATATAAAAAATTAAATTTCTATATAAAATTAAAATTTAAAAAATTACTTATTATCAAAATATTAAATGAGTTTATATTTGAACAATATAAAAAATTAAATTTATATATAAAATTAAAAATTATAAATTATTAATTATAAAAATATTAAATGAGTTTATATTTGAGCAATATAAAAAATTAAATTGATATAACAATATAAAAAATTAAATTTATATATAAAATTAAAAATTATAAATTATTAATTATAAAAATATTAAATGAGTTTATATTTGAGCAATATAAAAAATTAAATTGATATATAAAATTCAAAATTAAAAATAATTTATTATAAAAATATTAAATACATTTATATTTTAGCAATATAAAACATAAAATTTATAAAAATAAAAAAAATAGAAATTATAAAATATATAAATTAGTTTATGTAAGGTGAATATAAAAAATGAATATTTTATAAATTTTTAAAAATTATTAAGTTAAATATTCAAATTGTATAAACTTTTCTATATATAAATATTGTATAAACTATATAAAATTATAATATTAAATTTTAATGGGAAAATACATTAGATTCTTTATGTGCAAGGAATGTTACGAGTTAGACATACCAGAGAACAAGAAGAAGCAACATGGATGTTACCAATAACACAAAGATTTCAAAATTTACAAGCTGACTCATAGTTAGGTTAAAGACAAGTATCAAGGAAATCATTAGTATGAAGAAAGAAAGAGAGCAAAGAAACAAGAAGAATCAAATCAACTTCAAAGAAATGCAGAGCAAAAGGCAAAGTAGGAATAGGATAAAAAGGATAATTATGTCAAACAACTAATTCAGTAAAATAATGAGATGAATAAGTAAGATAATAAAATAATTATATTATTAGATTGATTTTAATTTCAAATTTAATAAACTTAATTCTACTTTAATTTTAATACCTTTAATATTTAATATTTAATTATTATGTATATTAAGATAAAGATTAATGAAAATAATAAAATTTTATATTTTTTCTAATTTTTTCATATGTAAACATAATATTTTTTGATATTGAAAATTAAAATTAAAAAATCTAAAAATATTTTGAATATTTAATTTATAATATATGACTAAGTATATAAAGAACAAAATGATTTATAATATAATATTAAAAATTAAATGGTAAAATATATTAGATACTTCACTTGCACAGAATGCAACAAGGAGGACATCAATGAGAATGCAAGAAAGAAACATGGCTGCTATCTGAGAACAACAAATATTGGAATCTTCAAAAAAGCATACAAGAAAGAGAGACAACAAAATCCTAATGGCAACAATCCTCCAGTTCCCAAAACAAAGGTAATTACTGTTACTTCAGACCCAAAGACTGATATTGGCATTGTTTAGAAACATGGACTCTCCAGATATAATCCAAATAATGATCCAAATGCGAGATAAACATTGTATGATAGGAAGCATTTAAGCAAAGCAGCAAACAATATAACATTTATTTAATAAAATAAGTGATTAATTTAATTTAATTTAATAATAATTTTTAATTATAACTTATGTTAAGAGTATTAACCACTATATGACACGAACATTTTATTTATAAATAATTTAATTTTTAATTATTACTTATTTTAAGAGTATTAACCACTATACGACACGAACAGTTTTTTTTATAAATATTATTATTAATTTTATATAATAATATACATTCTAACAACTATTTGACAGGAACATTCATTTGTTTTGAAAATATATATTTAATAATTATAATAATTAATTTATTAACATATATATTTATATTTAATGATAATATAAACCAACATTTAAGATTAAGGAAACCCTACTGTAAGATAAAGTAAACCTACCTGTAAGCCTAAGAAAACCCACCTGTAAGTGGATTTTATTTGGGTTACAAGTGGGATTACTTTATCTGACAGGAGGGTTTTATTAATCTTAAATTTGGTTTCGATTTTAAATCCTACACATAAAAAATATGTAGAAATTGTTGTAACTAATTAATGTATATGTTCATAATATATTGAAAATACTAAACATTTTAAATAAAAAATAAATATAAAATATATATACATACGTATATTTTCACTTTTTAAGATTTAGCTATCTTTAAGGTTTTGCCTGTATTTGTTAGATTTTGCGCATGGTTTCCTCCTGCATTTAAGTTGTTCGTACTTTGTAAGGGGTGGGCTCAGAAAAATCGCAAAGATTTAATTCATTCCCTTCGCATCAAAATCCCCCCTAGTAGATGTACGGCGCCCAAAGTAGTTACACACCCACCTCCCGCCTTCCGTAATCTACCAGAGTCCACCATTCTAGCTACTCCCCTGTACATTTCCTTTACCACTTTATAAAGCCTTATTTCATTATTATGTTCACTAATTATTACTTTCTAATTTCCCTCTTATTTTTTTATATTTATTTATTTAGTTTAAGTTTATAATATATTGTAATATAATTTAATTTAATTATTTGACATTCTATATATTTTTATTTTATTTAATTATAATTCTCTAACATTTAATATATAATTATTTTTATTTTAATAATGACTATCTACCCCTTGGTATATTTATTTTATTTTAATTATTAATCCATAGACTTTACTATGTTAATTTATATTGTAGAAAATTTTACCCTTCCCATTAGTATATTTATTTTAATTTAAATTATTAAATTCATCATATAACATATAAATTTTTATTTTATTAATTATGACCCATCCATTAATATATTAATTTTTAAATTGATAATTTTTTGTGGAACCTATATTATAATAATTTTTTATTTAATAAGAAGTATCCATTAATTAATATATTTATTTTTAATAATGTCTACTCTTTAAATAAATATTATTATTTATATATATATATATATATATATATATATTTAATGACGTGATAACCACTACACTACAACATAATAATAATAAATATAATTTATAAAATTCAATAATAATGAATATTTATTAAATCTTTAAAATATATATTCAAATATTTTTACTGTATAAATAAATCTAAAATATTAAATAGCATACTAACTGTATATAGTCAGTAAGCAAATTTACCATGCTTATTTAAAATCTCTTAAACACCCTTGCTTTTTTAAAAACCCCAAAATACCCTTGCTTTTTTAACACCCTAAAACACCCTTGCATTTTTAAGATCCCATAACACACTTGCTTTTAAAATAAATTATTAATAAACATTTTTTAAAAGAAACAATTAATCATTAAAAAAATTTTTATTGTAAGAGTATAATTAAAATTATTTGAGATTAATAATAAATAAAATACAAATATAAAAAATATTTCTTAATATAATCTTAATATTGTGAAAACAATCATATGTAATTAGCATAAATAATATAAATACATTAAAACTCATTATATACATAACAAAACATAATATGTTATTATAAAAATTAAAAAAATATAATTAAAATAATAATGTTAACAATCTTTAAATACATAAATCCATTATCAAATAAAAATAAAATAATAATTAATATAATATACTACTAATACAAAAATATGTATTAGTAAAAAAGAATTAATAAATTAATAGTTTATTTATAAATTTTTAAAAGATATTCAACCCAAAATATTATAACTTAATACGTTTTTTATATAATATAGTCATAGGAAATTATTTAATATAAATCAACTATTAAGAATACAAAACAAGTTGTTTATAGGATATAATAAAGTAAAAATAAAAAATATAAAAAACATAAATAATCATATGTTAAAAATAATTTCTGTGCCTCTGTGGCTAGAAGAATTTGAAGAAAATAATATCTTTTTTTAATATATTTGAGTTTTTTATAGAGAGCTAATGGGTTTTCTTTGGCTTACAGGTGGGTTTTCTTTGGCTTACAGGTGGGTTTTCTTTGGCTTACAGGTGGGTTTTCTTGCTTACAGGTTGGTTTTCTTTGGCTAACAAGTGGGTTTTCTTTGGCTTACAGGTGTGTTTTCTTTGGCTTACAGGTGGGTTTTCTTTTGCTTACAGGTGGGTTTTCATTGGCTTACAGGTGGGTTTTCTTTGGCTTACAGGTGGGTTTTCTTTGGCTTACAGGTGGGTTTTCTTTGGCTTACAGGTGGGTTTTCTTTGGCTGACAGGTGGGTTTTCTTTGGCTTACAGGTGGGTTTTCTTTGGCTTACAGGTGGGTTTTCTTTGGCTTACAGGTGGGTTTTCTTTGGCTTACAGGTGGGTTTTCTTTGGCTTACAGGTGGGTTTTCTTTGGCTTACAGGTGGGTTTTCTTTGGCTTACAGGTGGGTTTTCTTTGGCTTACAGGTGGGTTTTCGTTGGCTTACAGGTGGGTTTTCGTTGGCTTACAGGTGGGTTTTCGTTGGCTTACAGGTGGGTTTTCTTTTGGCTTACAGGTGGGTTTT
>ARYC01018383.1:0-72512 GCA_000711775.1 Oxytricha trifallax
TTCTTTTCATATATATTTTAACTTAGATTCCCTCAAAAATATAATTTATTCGCTTTCTTTGGTATTTATTAGAATGTTTTATGAGTTAAATATATATAAATCATAAATTCTAAATGATCTAAAAGTAATTAAATTTGAAACGCAAGCATACAATTTATAGTTGAATATTGTGCTTTATAGATAATTATATTACTATTTTTTCTTATATAGTACTGTTAATGTTTATCTAAAATTGAGTATTTGAAAACTCTTTTTTTGTTATTGTTCAATTATTAGCCACAATTTTATATTTCTTTATAACTGGCGACATCGCTATTAAAACTTCGTCAAATGCCTCTACGCTTCCCTAAAATTAGAAAATGATTATTTGTTTTAAAGTAAATTTTTTCTTACATCTTATCTGGTAAATTCAAATACATAAAAATTAAAAACTATGTAAGTAGCTATATTTATACAGTAATAGCATATTTTATTGTAAATGTCCCCAAAGAAACAGATTTGGATATCTTGACAATCTAAAACACAACCTCGACTATTTTATTGGCTTGTTCTTCTGTTGTAAAACCGCTAGATGATCCAGACTTCCCAATAGAACGTTTCATAGGGGATTTTGAGCGTGCTGACTGAGTTCCCACAGTTGGCTTCACTTTGTAGTAAGTAGCAGTTATTTTTTATTGTTAACTGTCTGGAATGATGATTTTCAAAAAATTAAAAAAAAGTTGAGTACGTTAAAAAATTGTCAGGCTATTTAAAAATTGTTTTATGATGATAGGATCTTAGAATTTCGTAATTTCCTCTAATATTTAGTCAAAGATTTCCTAAGGCTCTTCTTTTGTATAAAAATAGAAAGGCAGTAATGACCCATTCTAATGAATCTTAAATGGCTGTTTTTTCTTAGCAAATGGACTCGTCAATGATATTGGGTCCTTTTTCTTAGGTTTAATTTCGAAAATATTAGAAAGTGCTTATCCATGCAGAAAGTTAAGAAGCTCAAAGCAGTTTGAAATTTGTGGCCCATTCTGGTTTCTTTTATTAACCAGATTAACTTAGTTAACTTGTCCCATGTTATTCTATTAAAACATACTGCTGAAAGATACCTAGTCAGAAGGGGGCATGTTATTCATTCCTATCAAATTATTATTTGTCATTGTCATGCCATTATTAGATGGGGATTAACCTTAACTAAAAGCTACCCCTCCTTGATTACTTGACATTTCATCAGGAATATTATTCATCCCTGGAAATATATCAGACTCTGACCAGTTCTTCGAAAACAAATCCTCATTTATTTAAATCCATGGGTGCATCTTGATATTTTCAATTGTGTAAACTAAAAAAATCATTAAAGTCATTAATATTAATTATTCTATTAAATCATCACTATACTTTATCTCTTTCTAGGATTTGGATTGAGAATACATTTCACCAGATCTTTAGCTTCATCGCTAATCACCTTTTGTTCATCTTAAGGAAACCTAAAATCTCCCACTATAATTTTGTCAAGAAGTTTATGCACAGAATCATCATCAAATGGTCTCAACCCAGTCATCATAAAATACAATATGACTCCGCAGGCCCAAATATCAGCCATCTGCCCATCATAACCTGTATTTTTAACAATTTCTGGAGCTATATAATTCAAAGTACCACAAGTTGTATGCATAAGATTTGGACCCTATTGAAGCCTTTTGCAAAATACAGAGAGACCAAAATCACTAATTTTCACAACTCCTTCTTCATTAATCAGAATATTTTCTGGTTTTAAGTCTCTATGCGATATCCCTCTATTATGACAATATTCAACACCCTTTATTATCTAGATAAAGTATCACCTTGCTGTGTCCTCATCAAGTCCCCTATTTTCTATAGAATTATTGAAAATACCAATAAACTTTACCCTTAATATGGTCAAAGAGATCACCTCCTTTAATTAACTCAAGGACCAAATATATTTTGGAGTTACTTGCCAAAACTTCCTTTAATTTGACAATATTCTAATGATTAATCATTTTCATCATAGTAACGTAAAAAAGAGTTAAGTTACCCCTTCTCAATAAAATATGAAAAACAGTTTGCATAATTTATCAAGTGAGGCGCTATAGTTTAAAAGAAAATGTGACTATGTAATATTTCAAAAGATATCTCTTTTTTAATGCTTTCACCTAAATCTTCTTATTTTATCTTCTCTTTATCTAAAATTTTGATTGCTACTTCTTCTCCAGTTTCTGAATTAGTTGCTTGCTTCACTCTATATATATAAATTGATATAAGAATGATTTCGTTTGAATTTAATATTTAAGATTTCGTTATATAAATCAAACAATTGGTTGAAATATGGCACATTAGAATTTTGACATGACTTACAAGCCAAAAGCTCCCTTGCCGAGTTCTCTGCCCATCTCATATAGCCCAACTTTTTTTGTCATTTTTTAATTTTCTGTCTTAATTTAAGTTAGATTTTATTATATTTACGTAATTCTCTAATTATAGTTCATAATTTAAAGTAAATAAAAATATTTTAGAATAAAAATCATCATAATGTTTCTTAAATCAACTCAAGTAAAAATATTCTTCATGAAATTATTTTAGAGTTTTAATTTAAAAATTAATTAGAATAAAATTTGCTATAATAATGGAATAGCATTTATTTAAGCGCTTATGATAAATTTAAGCCAAATAGAGTGAGATAAAATAAAAATAGCGCATTAATAAATAAATATTTTGTGTGGATTGAAGATGGAAGGCTTGTTAGACGGTAATTAATAACTATTTGGATAATGTCAATAACCCCAAAATAGTGGAAGCAATACACCAAAATTCGAAGATGAAAAGCCATTTTAGAAATTTGGTGATAATCAGCCAATTAAATAGTCAAAAGTAATAAAAACAACATTAAGAGCTAACAAATCTTTCGTCTACAGTTCATTTGTTTAAAACAACAGTAAACTTATAATTATAAAATAAGTATAATTAATAAATAATACTCCATTAGTATAAAATACTCAGTGAATTATAATTTAAGTTAACTTCAAGATGGTTGCGAAGATATGACTATGTCATACAGCAGTAATGAAGAGGAAGATCTTGAATCATAAATTTTAAAAAGGAGAAAGGCTCTAGAATATCAAAATTCCTTTAAAGAATAAAAAGATGAAGAGGACGACGAACTTTCAGTTTTGATTTAAAACGATGATTTAAACAGTCAAGATTGCTTTATAGAAGGTTACAATAATGATTCCCAAATTTAGCCACACTTAGATCTTGCGAAATAAACTTCCAAATAGTTTATGGATTAGGAGGGTAAAACTCAATCGACAGTGACTGGTTCATTTTTAACCTACATATCTGGTGGACCATCACAGCTCTAAAACAATCAAGATTTCAATCAAACTCATTAAGAGCTATTGAAAGCTTAGAGGAAGAGGTAGTAGCAAAGAAAATTAAGAGGGAACAAAGCTTTTAAAAGTTAAGAGAACATGCAAACTATTTACTCTGCATGCTTGAGTTTGGATCTAGGAAGCAGATAGTCATCTCTGATAAGAAACGGAATATTGCAGGATATATCTATGTGTATTTTATTATTCAGGATCAAGGCACAATTTCACAGAATAACATGCATGTGACCACAAACAATTCGACTACTTAGCCAGCACCATCTAAAGAAGAGCAATAAGCTACATAAGACTCCAAATTAGGTTAGTTTTTGAATCAGGAGACAACAGAACAAAGTCAGTTCCTTCTCACTCTCGATAGATCAAAGCTCTTTGTCATCTACGCTGTAATTCTGATTGTGGCACTGGTCATAACAGGAGGAATATATATGCTAGTATTAGGAGTGAGTGGAAACTAGGGATAAGATACCAGTAGTTTCTAGTTGAACTATCATGGACCTTACTCGCAAGATAACACCAACAATTACCTTTAATAAATATGGTAAAACCTAAACTTAGTGTAAATAAATATTTAATGCTGTTCACACATTTTCTCAAAGTAATATAAATTTGGATTCATCAGACTTTACTAAGACAATGTTTGATCCTAAATTAAAGTAAGATGCTCAAATTTCCTCACTAGGTAGACTTGATTGAATTTATTAAATAAATATAAACTTTAAATAATGTCATATAAGCAAAATAGTTTAACTAATGTTTTAAGCTTCAATAACTCGTTTATTCTTTGTTATAAAATAACTCAATATACCTTAAATTCATTCCAATTATAATTAATTATTGATAAAATTATTTTCATATTATTTAATATAATATTATCTAAATTTTAAACATTATATCTAATATTTATGATTTTCAGTATGATGTTTGTTAAATGAACACAATGCAAATACATTGCCAATTTATAGATAGTAATATTGAATTATAAATGAAAAATATCTGATTTATTATTTGGTTGTATCTAAGTATTCTTGTGGTTACTTGTCATAATATATAATGAATTGGAATGAGATAGCTTGCTCATTGCATTCTCTTAGGTGAGCTAGCTCTGTCTGGGGATCTGATGGGAGAGCTTTCTCTGATTTCTTTGCCGACAATGGTCTTTTGGATGGCAATCTTTTCAGAGAACTTTTTTAATTCATAAACTCATTAAATTACAGAGTTAATAAGAGTATGATTTTTTAAAAGAAGATGTAATTTTGATTTAATTTGAACTTCTTGAGTGGGTCCTTTCTCTCAAGCTTGTCAAGTTCACCTGGGGTGTACTGATCCAAGAATTCATCAATAGACAAATATCCTCCTCCAACTCTGATGTTGATCTTGTCCTTGTCAACTCTGACTGCGACTCTCTTGGTGCCGAATTGATAGACACCCTCTGACTCTCTCATGAACATGATCTTGAGCTTTTGTCTCTCTGGGTAGTTGTTGATGAACTCAGCAAGTCTGCGGTCGATGACATCGTCCTTCACTGGGATGTAGACTGCGATTCTTTGCTTCAACTCGATGATGTAGTTCTTCAAGGTCTCAATTTCAACCTCGGCATCCTTTAGTTGTCTCAATAATTCGAGGGAAGTCTTGTTTGCCTTGTACACTTTCTCTTCAAGCTCGAGAATTTATTAAGATAAATGTCGAATAAAAAGCGATATAGTATGATATATGATGAAATATAGGGTTCATGCACAATTTGTTGAATTTAATTATTGAATGTAGTCTGAGGCAGTTTCAAGTTCCTTGAGGAGTTGATCCTTTTGAGCATCAATGTTAGCAAGGAGTTGTCTGGTCTTCTCAAGTTGATCCTCAACATCAAGTTTTGATAATTTATAATATTATATTAAAAATATCATTAGACTATATTATTCAAGTTTTTGGGTGATGACTTCCTTGAGTTCAATGATGGTAGATTGAAGAGTCAAGATAGTTTGTTGTTGTCCTATAATTGAAATATAAATATTTTGAAAATAACTTACTCTTGATTGTTTGCTCAAGACTATCGATTCTTCTCTCGAAGGTGGCTCTTTAGGTCTCTAAGTCAGACTCTAGTGTTCTAATCAATAAAATAAATATAAAATTATATTTTGATATGGATTTTTGAAAATTTTAAGATAAAGATACTAACAATTTATAGGATCTGATATTTTAATGCATAATATGATTGACTAATAAAATTAATTGAATTCTGGCATCCTTGGTGATTCTTTGTTGTTCTAACTCGTTTCTGAGTTCGTCCATCTTTTGTTTGTGATCTCTCTCAGCCTCATCGAGTTTCTTGTGGAACTCGTTCTTGGCCTCTTCCATTTTACGATGGTGGTCATCGCTCATTTGTTGGGTCTTATGATTATATTCATCAGTCAAATTATTGCCAAATGCATTATAAATATCCATTATTATTTTTGGTTTTTCTGTCTAGTTTACTAAAATTTAATGCTCATTTTAATTCTTTATGCCTTAACAATATTTACCTTGCGGTTGCACTCATCAGTAAGATTGCTGACCTTTCTATTGTAGTCATCAGTGAGAGCGTTGATCTTGCGACTGTGCTCATCATTCAACTGTGCAATCTTTTACTAACAATCATGATTTACCTGAGTGAGTTTTTCGTGGTTCTCCTTCTCCTGAGTCTCGAGCTTGTCGTGGTGCTCCTTGGTCAAAGTTTGCACTTTATGAGAGTGCTCATCACTCATTCTATCTACTTGAGCCTTGTGAGCGCGGTGGGTGTCCTCAAGGGTCTGGAGGTGATCTCTTTCGCGTCTGGCTTGGTGCTCCTTCAAAGATTAGATTTCTCTCTTGAGACCGTCGTTCTCGACGATTAATTCACTCTGGTAGTTGTTGTGGACCTCAGTATCCTTAAGCTAAATTAAAATATAAGCACAACTGAATGGTTGCATATATGTTGTGTTTATTTTTAAATTTAGAAATAAAACGCAATTTAATATCCTTATGGATGGTCACTGAAGTTTCTGTGATATGTACCTAGAGTTCATGGCGCTTAACTTCAGAATGAGCTGTTAACTCTTTGTGGTGTTAAATAATAAATTTCTTAGCAATAAAATTTTGCATTAGAAGTTATCGTTTTTGCAAATCTCTTTTTATAAGCCTGTTTAAATAATGGTGTTGAACATCCAATTTCATGTCGTCAATAACCTATAGAACAAAGAGTGTAAAGATAATTTGTCATATTAATATTGTTATATCTGATTGTTGGTTATGCATAAGATTAATGCTTTGTAGAGATATGTGTGAAGATATTCTTTTTTATGTAGTTTAATGGTGTATCCAATTTATTTAGTATCATCCTTTTAATAATTTCTCATTTTTATCTAACTCCATTTTCTGCTAAATTAATTTCCATTTTGCTTTTCTTGAATTTATATCTCTTCCACATATCCCCTCTACTTCATCGCACCTTATTGCAATACCTCCCTCTGCTTTTATATCTTTTTTTAGAATACTTACCACAACTTTCTCTTGGAGTGCGACAACAGTGGTTTTGAGATGATCAATCTCGACGTCCTTCTCAGTAAGTCCGTTGATGAGCTGCTTGTCCAAGAGCACGTACTCGGTGTCTTGCTGCTGAGATGCGTTCAAGTTGCTGTTGTTGACATCGTTGTTGTTCTTGAGAGTTCTCTGCTTGACGGGGGATGAGCGGCCGCCTTTTGGGGTTTTGTTGGTAGACATGTTTAGTAATGGTGTTAAGTTTAAGTGAGTTTCCTAAATAAATTAAAATTATATTGTCAAGCTATAAAGATATATGGGGGAGTATTATGTGAGAATAATATAAGAATCATCTAAAATCACCTATTTAATAATATTGTAATATATTATAGCATAACTATAAAAATAGAACTGGTAATAAAACTTAAAAAATATAATTTGTACATGATATGCAATTATATTTAGCCATAAAATATTAAGAGATTATGTTTACTTGATAACAAAATTCCAAAATGTAAAAATTAAGCTATTCTTTATTTTAATATTGCTTAAGTATTTAAACTTTTTTAACTTTAATAAAAATAAATTATATATTTGCGAATTATTAAGAAGTTATATATTGGGCTAAACTAAAATACTGATCTTCATTTTTTAAGAAATTAAAAGTTACTGGAATACTACTATTACTATATTTTTCTCATTGTTTTATCAACATTAATTAATTATAAATTTTGAAAAATCTTTGATTAAAAATACCAAAATTGAAATCTATTTATGTCTCTCCTGCGATAGAATAAATAAATAGTATTCTAAATATAAAAGATAAAAGTTTACTGTTGAGTATGTCGAATGAACAATGAAATTTTGGCAAATTTATTACCTTTAATTGAATATCTTTATTTCAATTATATTTTAGAAATATTCGTTTTAATATGCATATTTGAAGCATTTCAAAGCAATATATAAATCATTTTAAATAAACAATGTTGTTATCATATAATTTATTAAAATAAAAATTAAACATTCCATTCACGGAATAACGTTCTTGAGATATAAATTGTTAACTTAAAAATGTGATTGCAGAGAATAAAAATAAATTACTCATTATTTATCTGTTGAAATATAATATAATTTAATTTATTATTCCATTAAGTAAATTAATTTTGAAAAAATAAATTAAAATCAAAATAATTATTATTTTCGTATATTTGAGTAATTATGCTAATCTGTGCGATTTTAAGACAAAATTAAAATTAAAAATACTTTACTATAGGTAGTGATGATTCAATAGACTGAACAATTAAGAATGAAATTTTTTGTTTTTCTCTATTTAATAAAATAAAATCATTGAATTCTCTATACAAATGATTTCATTTCATTAAATTGTAATTGATATTACTTTATTTATTTTTCTTACCCTATTCCACTTAAATTTTATTCAATTACATCCATTTGTATTTACTAAGATTAGGCGTATGTTTATTTCTGGAAAAAAAACTTTTACATTAGTCTTTTATCAATATCTAAATTGACTTATTTATTCTTTAATTTATATTTTCATGACAGGCACTTTAAGTCATATCTCAACTCAATTATCTTGATCTTTCAGCCATTTTAAAAGAAATTATATAATCATTATAACAAATATGGTATTAAATTATATTGTATGTTATCTCAGCCATCTGACTCTTTTGCCCTCTTTCCACTCGCCCTTTTTCAATTCTCCATTTTGATTATGGTAAAGTCCTTCTCCATGTTATTTGCCATTGTGCCAATTTCCTTCGTATTTTCTGCCGTCTGGCCAAGTGAACACTCCATAACCCTGTTTTTTATCATCCTAGTACTCTCCTTTATACATTCTACCGTCTGACCAGGTAAAGACACCCTGCCCGTGCATTTTGTTATTCAACCATTCGCCATTGAATTGTCGCTCATCTGCCCAAGTATTACTAAAATACTCAATTTAAGAGAAAAAATCTAAAAAATTATGTTTGAACTATTAACTTTATTAAAGTGTAGATGCCTTAGCCATGGATATTGTTATCAAGGAATTAACCTTGATAAGTAGATCCATCAGCCCATATAAATTTGCCATAGCCATGCTTCTTTCCATCTTAGTACTACCCTTGATACTTCGCCCCATCTGGCCAGGTTTCCAGTCCCTGTCCATGCTGTTTATCCTCTTGCCAATCTCCTTCATACTTTGCTCCATCTGTGTGATAGTACTTCCCCTTACCATGTGCCTTGTCATCAAGCCATTCTCCCTCGTATACATCCCCATCAGCATGAATTAATCTGCCACGGCCATTTGCCTTATCTCGCCTCCAGTAACCTTCGTAGAGTGAACCATCTGCCCAAATCTATAATCCTTTGCCATCACATTTTAACTATTTAAAATAGATTTAAAGAGTAAAATAAGTATGTACACTTTTACAATTAATCACGAGAGTCAGTTTTCACATCCCACTCACCCTCATATTTTGCTCCATTTTCAAGCAACATCATTGGTCTGAACTCCCTATTTATTTTGATATTATTGAATAGAACTGGTTCGTAATTAAATGGACCTAATCTCTGCTTTATCGATTGGACTAGTCTATTATCGTAGTTTGGATGTTGCTAAAAATATGCCATTTTAAATTAGCAGTTTAAACTGAAAGTAAAGGGTGATAAAAATCTGAGAAGATTTATATCACTTTATATTATTATTTTTCTATAGTTTATTAATATTCAAGCCATTTATTGACTGGTTCTGATAACTTTTGAGCTAATAAAACCATATTGCTGCTAAACTTTTCTCCTGGCAATCGACCCTCTCGCAAAAGCTTAAATGCGAATAATCGCTCTGAATATCTCCTTCTTACTAGCTGGATTTGATTACAGATCTTTATACAATTATTGATTTTTCACCTGCTATTAAAATTCCATCGTTGAAATATCTCTTTGCATTGACATTTCTTTGTCTTTAACTTAATCATTGGTACAACAATTTCCCATTTTTTTTCCTGTTTTAATTGCTTGAAATGTTTAATTAAATAATTGAAATACCCTAAATTATTAATAAAATTTATGTGAATAAATTATATCTCGTTCCTACTTTTAATTACTGATTACTTAATTTCAATTTTTAACGTACATTTATCGTATAATTGATAAATTTCCATAGCTATCATATATAATCAAAATATATTCATTTAATCTTTTGCTCTCTCAAAGGAATCAATAACTTCTTTAAGTCCTTTTCTGAATTTCTCTAAAAACAAATTTATAAGAGAATAAATATATGCCTACCTATATTAGCTTTATTTTGCATTGGTTTTACTAAGTATTTTTTACTCTAAGTGAGTGGACTTTATCCGCTCTATTTATTAAATTATAATAAGATTTCTAATTCAATTGATATATATTTGTATGTAAATATCTCATTTCTATATTATTCGATAGATTTATACAGATTGAATGAATTGAACTTGGAGAGAACAGAAATCGATAGATAAAATTTCGAGGCTCTTATTGAGAAAGATTTCATTCAACTCGATAAGTGAGCGCATGAGATTTCTGGGACACATGAATTATGATTGTTCTGGAACCATAAATAATGGCTTTTGATTAAGCTCTGTGAAGATTATAAGTGAATATAAGGGAAAATGCCAAGGAAAGTCACAATATCCTAACTTTTTCTTATACATTCACATAAAATGATATTATTGATTCAAACATAACTATTATTAATTTCAAAACTTAAAACATTCAAACCCTCTAAATAACTCTATGTCATTATATCACGTTTAAAGATAAATTATAAATAATTTACGACTTATTGTTATTATAATATCCTTGATGTAGATTTAATTTGAAAAATAAATAAATATATACATATTAAAGCAATTAAGTTATCTAATAATATGTTATATGTGATAAATTTAAATTAATCTATAACAAATTATTTTTTAGCAATATTAATAAAATGGAAAAGAGATCAAACTAATACTTAAAAAATATGGCAGTCTCTATGTTCAGTTGTTCTCAATAGGTATTATTATTATAATTTCCATTTAATAATTAAATTAGGCTTCTATGTATGCGATATGCGTGAGTTAGAAAGGCATCAGTGTAAATTAAGGAGAGTGCTAGAAGCAATTCGATTCATTGTTAATGTGTATGGGCAAGTCTAAATCTAAAGTTAGGCGATGATCATTAATTCTTAAAAGGTTAACAAAATAATGAATGTAAAGTATTTTAATAGAATAAGTCACTCCTAAAATTTTCGTTCTTTTTACATCACTAAACAAAAATGAAAATTCTAAAGCTTTGAATTTATTCATAAAAACTTTGAGAGAGCAAAGGAATGGGCTGACTTGAGTAATTGCTTGCAAAGAGTAAAAAAGCAATTAGATTAAAACTAAGGAGTAGAGATCCCTATGAAAAAAGATCTCGCCAAGAGACTAGGTAAGTTTCATTAAAATAGATACTTATTACAAGTCAATATTTGATAATTTCTGAGTTTATTCAATTTAAATTTAGCTCAATGCTTGAATCCTGATTTGGCTGTCATTCATCAGCTTACTCTTGAGGTCTACGGGATGATATTCCAAAGATAGATTGTAAGTTTAATTCTATATAATTATTATAAACGTTAAGGCTATAAAAATTATTTTCTTTACATAGGCTATTAATTATTAACAATTGGTGTAATGCAAAATAAAGATTAAAATATAAAGAAGCACATAAAATAACATTTAATTCCACTCATTAGTATTATAACTCATTTTATTATATATTTACAAATATAATGAACGTTAGAAAACTTAAATACCTCTCTGATTCGCCTTAAGGAGTTGATAAAACAGTTGAGCTTCCTTAAAATTACATGATTAGCAATCATAAATTAATTGATAATCCTTAATAAAACCCCAAAACACCTATAAATAATTAAGATGGTAAGTATATAGAATGAAATATTATGTAAACCTTGGATCAATAAAACTCTTAATAAATTTTGATATAGACTTAGATGAGTGTGATTCCGATGAGTTCGATGAAGGGTGCAAGAGTCAATGTCAAGAATAGAAAAGAATAGAACTTTTGGGGAAAAATAGCAACAAAAATAATTTAATCGAAAGTGCTTAAATAGGGAATTTTGAAAATGCAAAAGCTTCAATGCTTCATTCACCTAATAAACTAAAAGCTCTTTTTTATTAATTTAACTGTAAAATGTGAATTAGGTTTAGTTAAGTAAGTTTATTGAATAAATTAAATTTTACTTATAGAGAGATTTGGAGTTTAAAAAAGCTTAGGAATTTGCGAATAAGAATAGATAACTCCAAAATAACGATATGCTATCAAATTATACTTCTCCCTAAAAATAGGCCTTGTCGCCTTCAGAGACATAAAACTAAATTTATGTGCACTCTAATAATTTTACGAATGAGCTACCTCATAGCCTAAACACAAATAACTACACAGATTAGAACAATTTTCACATTTAGCAATAATAATCAATCCTAAATCAAACTGGCTCTGATAATGAGACAAGTTCTAAGTCTCCCAATACTAAGAAAAGTAGAACTTAATTGGCTTAACACAAAAGAAATTATACTCACATTGGAGCTTAAATTTTGCTCAATAACAAAAACCAAGCATACTCATTATGCAATGGATCTTAATCTTTTGGCTAGGAATACATTCCAAATCAACTTCAAAATGTCAAATCATAGAAAAATTTAAAAGCAAGGCCTAATTAATAGTAATAGAATTCCAAGCAGTAGGTCACAAGTGCTTCAAAAATTACAAATAACTTAACCAATTACAATACAAAAAATACTCAATTTGAAACTCAACCATATCAATAAGTCTAAGTGCAGACTCTGTAAAGTTAGCCTTAATTTACAACAAACATAAACCCTGTTTCAAATTATCAAAGTAAAGTAATGAGTAGTATTAGCCACACTAGAAAGTAAAGTGAATATTATCAACCAACATTAAGCCCAGAGACTTTACTTTTTTCTAATGAAATCAATTCAAATCCTCCTAGCCAATTTGTGGTAACAAACACCAACACAAATATCAACACAAGAGTGTAATCTCGAGCAAATCCATTTAGCCCTAAAAACGTGCAAAATAAGTCCCCAGTCTCAAATTAAAACTAAGATATTTACAAGTTTGATAATTTGACTCAGAGGAGTTTGCAGAACAAAAATAAAACGTAAAACTTAAAGAAGCAATTTCTAGGGACTCATAAGTACTCAGTTAAAACTAATTATACAAGCGGGAGTAATTTAGGTTTCACCTAAAATATAAACACAAAAACATTGACAAGCGAATAATTGAAGCATCAGACATTTGGAACAGCGAAAATGTCAAATTTTACCTCGAATACATAATAATATGGAGTAAATAAAAATGGATTGACAAGTCAGCGATATTTGGCTTCAAATAAATCTTAAGAGAGATAGCAAATATCAAATGCTAATAATTAATATGAAGGGTAGCAGAAGTGTATTGCAAAGTGAGAAAAAAATATGTTTGAAAAATAAAATTGTATTTATGTTTTTAATTAAACTTTATAAAGAATAAAATATCAAAAATATGATGGAGTTATAATTGTTATTAGAGGTCTATTTTCCTAAAATGACAGTAGTTTCAGATCAGTAAAGGGAATCCAAAGAAACCATTTTATAAACTTTTTTATTTTAATTTCTCAAAATATTTAAGATTACAGCAAGTTATATTTATATCTTAAGTATTATCATTTCCCAACACCATTTTTTATTTTAAATATAAACCAATTTATTTCTAAATCACTAAATGAAATTTTAATTTTAGCATAATTTTACTTTTAAAATTATTTATACTCCACTTATAAATAAGAGGACACTTAAGAGTAGAATATTTAGTAAAAATAAGCTGCAATTATTTAAAAATATCTAAAAGGGGAAATTAGTAAAGACAAAGCAAATATGCTACAGTAAAAGTTGAATGGCTCAAAGATAAACTTACTATTTATTTTTTATTTATTGCTAGTTATCAATTATTCATAGTTTCTAACTCAGAAAAAAAAATTATTTTATTTTTTTAAAACTTTTACCGTTGATCATTTAAGTCGTGTTAAAATTGAATGATACACCTATTCTTGCATATTGGGGTTAGAGTGCATCAAGTATAGGGCAGGAGTCAAGAAACAGACCGATTGGATTCTCAGATTGGACTCTTTTTGCTGTGTAAAGTAAGGAATAACCTTGCATAAGAAAACTTCAGCAGAGTATCCCTTGGGGTTTTCCCCCCTCAACAAGCAATACAATAAGTATTTTATTGAGAAGGGGTTTTACCTGAACATAAGCATTCATTAGAAAAAGAAGCTGGAGAAATTAACCAGATAAAATATACGAAGTAGCGAAAGACCACATAAAACCTTCCCAAGGCAATCGGTAAGCTTGCTCGGTGTGAAGCTAGTCAATACAGTATATGGGCGTCGTTCTCCTTGAACAGATGAAATTTGATCGCCAAAAGTGAAAATATGAATATTTGAATATATCTATCTGGCTTAAGCTCCAGTATTGATTTACGTACAGCATTAAATAATAATAATTATGTTTATTGCAATCATCGAAGTCATTAAGCAATTTAACTGGGAAGAGTACAAAAGTTAGTAGCACAAAAGAAAGAGATGAAATAAACTTATTCTATATAATTTTAGTTGATTAAATGGTTTATTTATTGAAATAATGTTTAATAAACACTTTCACATAAAGAATGAGTGATTATTAGCATATTAAGAAACAAAAGCAGTTGTAGTTAGACTAAATAACTATAGAATAAGAAGAAAATGATGCTTAAAAGATTTGCACTTTTAAGCCAGATATATCTCTAACAAGAACCACTACTGAAATTGTAAATGCAAAGCTATTATCAGGTCAAGCA
The DNA here is from genome assembly GCA_000711775.1 of Oxytricha trifallax. Lineage (NCBI taxonomy): Eukaryota > Ciliophora > Spirotrichea > Sporadotrichida > Oxytrichidae > Oxytricha > Oxytricha trifallax. The sequence continues at coordinate 14,802 of ARYC01018383.1, forward strand.
AATATGTCTTTAGATATGCATTAAGAATAAGAATTGAGGTTATAGCAAAAACATCAATAAATTATTGATACTTCTCCAAAGAGTGACTTTAATTAGTTCTATACAAGACAGTAGATCTTCAATAGAAAGTACTAAGAAAATATTGAGAGAAGAATGATGAATGAAGCTGAGAAGGAATTAGCAAGCATTGAGCGAGATGATCGTAGCAAATCTGCTAAATCTAAGTCCAGGGAAAGACGTTAAGATACTCAGAAATACAAAATTCAAAGCAATGTTGAAGCTTAGAACTTAAGCAATAATATGGAAAGATAGTCTTAGTAATACTCTGGGCCAATCAACATAAATAATAAATCTCCAAATACAATAAGGAATAAGAACTTACCATAAGATTAAAATGATTTATCTACTGAGAGAAGCAGATCTAGGACAAGAAGAGATCTTAGCGAGCCAAAAACTAAATCCTACTTAGATAGATTTAAACAGTAATTAAAACAAGACGACTCCTAAATACAAAAAGAAGGAGTTTAGAAAATTAAGTAGCTGCAAGATCCAGAAGAATTTTTCAAAAGACTGTCTAGTCCCATCGTTAAGACATATAGAGGGGCAAGTCCATTAAATAATTTTGAAGATTTTCAAAGTAATCTATTTTGTTCTACTACAAGAAATCAAAATAAGAGCATAAATGGTAAATAGAGAAATATGCAATCTTAAGAAAGAGGATCTATGAAAATTGAGGAAAATTCAAAAATAGATAAAGTAATGGGAGATAAGTAAAAGAAGGAGTTGTCAAGAATTAAGTTATTGGATTAAATCAAAATTGATCTCTAAGATCATGTATAAATTCAAATCAGTATGATTTTTAATTGATCAATTTATAAAAGCAATCGTCAATTCAAGAGACAGTGAAAATCTATAAGAAACGCAGCTTAATACAAACTAAATTGAAACAATACTAATTTAACTTCACATGCTAAATGTTAAAGACAAAACAAATTCAAATAAAGTCAAGAAGTTAATCAAGGATCTAATCGAGCCAATAAATTTGACATCCCTTATTCAATTTTTCACATTGCTTTTGAAGCCTCCTTCATAAATGAGAGACTAAGAGGCAGAAGAATACTATTCACAATTCAAACAAAGGAACTATTACCTAATTTAAAATAGAGAGGATGTCCGTAGGTCTAGACAAGAAAGATCATTCGATGGTAGAAGTATGCGCAGTCTCTCATAAAATTCAATTCATAGCTTCTCTCCAAATATAAACACTAGAAACGCAGAACTATCAAGTCGAAGTAAACAAAGAGCCCTTGGAGCATTATCTCCTCAAAATGGTGGAAATAAAGAGAGTATAAAATTACCTCTCTATGAACAGATGAAACTTATTGAGTCAGCTAAAAATGCTAAGTTAGAAGCATAAAGAAAAAATAAGGAAGAACAGCATAAAAAGGAATGTTCGTTTAAACCAACTTTAGCTAAGCCAAAAATTACGAAAAATTAATTAAATGGATCTTAAACCTAGAGAATATCTGGGATATTTTGAAAATAAAAAAGGTATATAAATAAAAGTTAGTTTATATAGAAGCAATATCTTTGTTTTTATAACTGGGCACTAAGTAAATGTGTTTGATAAGTTAATGAACATAGCAAAAGTTAAGCGATAGAAACAAAAACAAGATTTAAAACAGAAGCAGCAAGAGTAAAAAGAGATTGAAGAAAATTCGAATGCTGCAAAAATGAAAAAGCTTTACGAGTAAAATCTGAAGAAGAGAAGAGAAATTACTGAGCTATAGAATAATTAGAAGAGAGTCAGCAGATCGCCAAGTCCTGATAAAAACATAAGCGCTAGCAACAACAATCGAAATACCATTAGCAATATATCCTCAAATCTCACAGGGAACTATGTTATCAAAGAAATGAATGAGTCAATATTTAGAAAACAAAATTATCTATTTTGGTTTGCATATTCATAAGTTTTTACAAGCAATTTACTATTGGAATTTATTATAATATCAGATATAACAATCGAGGAAGATGGACAGAGCAGCTTAAGAGATGTAATAAACAGCACAAATAGCAGATTACATTAAAGTAATGTTGAAGTTACCATACCACTGCTACATGTAGATGTTAAGCATAGTAATGGTTCAATTACTCGCTTTTATTCATTTAATTTTTACTCTATAAATTAAAAGATTTTTATAGTGTTATCATATTTAAAGCTTAAGTGTTTATGAAGGGGATGACATTTACTAGTTAGCAGATAATTTTTCAATGTAATATGAAATTACTGAAGATGTTAAAATCAAGCTTATCGAATATGTCGAGTCACAATTGGAAAGATTGAAGGAAATCAATGCAAATAATTGTCATAAAAGTTGAAAGACTGCCTTAAACATTTTTTATAAAAACTACTACCAAAAAATATATTCTAATTTCATGATTTCAGTAAATTTACCAATCATTATTGATTAATTGGAAATAATATGCACCCTATCTTAATTAGTTATATTTCTTTTTCAATCTGTATTGAAGTTGAATGACATAGGTTTCAAGAGCGTCCTTGGAATAGTTCTCTGGAGATATGTTAATCGTGGTCTTTCTCATTTCAATTTGGTTTTTCTTTCCTTGCAGCAAATCATCCACTGTTATCGTTTCAGTTAGATTTTGGTTGTAGAAGCTGGTGTTTCTATCCTGCATGAACTTCACAATAAATGGTTAAAAAATTCCTCCGAGGCCATTGTCTGGCTTGTCCAATACTTCAAAATCGCCTTGTTTCTTGCTCACTTATGCACTGTCTTTCTAATTCAAAAAACAATTTAAGATTATCAAATGAATCCTATCTAAAAGGTCTTTGGTAAATGCAGTTGCTTCTGTCTGTAATCATCGACACTGGGCTGGCTGGTGTCATTCAAATTCATGCCGTAGGAGTCGACCAAGAAGATCCATTGATTCATTTGGAAGTCCTCAATGTTCAAGGAGGACATCAATTCGATTGTCTTAATAGCCTCAAAAGTCAATGCCACGTCTGATTAAGTGTCTTCAAAGTATACATAATTTAACCAATTTTTAAAATTAGTGGAATATGATCCCAAAAGTATATATAGTTTAATAAGTTTCGATCTAAGAGATATATAATTATCCAAATACCTTAGATTTCTAAAAATTAATAATTCACTGAAATAAAGTTAAATTTAGATTTATGTAATAAAATATTTAGTAATAATGACTGATAAATAATACTAGAATTAAGAAATTAAGGAAGAGAAATAAAATTTGCTAAGTGACAATAAGAAATAAGATGATGGTCTCGAACCATTAACTTTAGCAAAATTTCAAAGTTTTATAAGAATAATTTCCTTCATTTATTATGAATATAAAAAATATACATAAAAGATTTAAAATTAGATACAGAAAGTTAGAAACCTATAGTACCAGAGAAACCTTAGTCAGGATTTTAGAAGCTTAAAGGCTAATTTTACATGTTCATAGCTACAATTGTGAGTTCCCTAGTATTATAAAATATAAAATAAAATAAGATACCCCAAACCCATTTTTAAAATAATTTTAAGTAAAGTATTTATCAACTCCAAGATTTTATTTAAGTCATCATCAATCACACCCTATGAAGTGAATTACTGGGTTGCTATATAGCTAATGGTTTTGCAGTTTTTCGCATTAAGTTACAATAAAGTCAATATTTTTTACATCGAACCTGCATGTAGGAAAGGTATTCTCTTTAGAATGATGTTTGGATATATTTCAAATGCAATTATAGGATATAAGTCTTAATAATGATAAAATTAATTATTTATGACTATAATTGTTTAAATTAAAAAATTAAATGCTTCTCTTTACGCTGCATTAAAGATGCTAAGCATGTCATAAGCCACGTTATTGTTTTGGACTCAACCTATATTTGTGGGTGTCTTTGGTTATGCTATCTTAAAGGAGAAATTTACAAAGTTTGACGTGCTTGGCATATGTTTTGTCTTCCTGGGAGTCGTATTATAGTAGGAATACTTTTGATTTGGGAAATAAATTATAATTAATAAATCAGGAAAGTTGATTTGTAGTAGCCAACTTTCTGGAATTTTAGACAAAATGATACTTGTTTGATAGAGAATTAAATATCAGTAGGACTTTACTATTGGGGGTATTATTTTAATACATCCTAGAGCGAGATAAATCTATTTTAACTTTGATACGAATTGCATTAAACAAAACACACAAAATTAAAATCGATTTATCTCGCTCTAGGATGCATTAAAATAGTACCGCCAATAGTAAAGTCCTATTAATATTTAATTCTCTATCAAACAAGTATCATTTTGTCTAAAATTCCAGAAAGTTGGCTACTACAAATCAACTTTCCTGATTTATTAATTATAATTTAATTTCCCAAATCAAAAGTATTCCTTCAATAGTATCAAATCCCTTTGAAGAAGCCTAAGATTCTTAGGAATACCCAAATTAAGCATTAGGTATATTCTTCGCACTGCTAGGTGCTATTATGTCAGCTTTGGCAATGATTTCTATTCGTAGTTTAGGAGGTAAAATTGATCCACTACTCATGACCATGTATTGGGCTTTGGGTAACGCATTATTCGCTCCTTTAAATCTCGGGATAAAAATAGCTAAAGAGGAAATGACTACAGAGTACGGATGGTTTGAGTTCATGATGATCGAATTAAATTTAATCTGCATGTTTGGTTATATGTAGTTATAAACTCTGGCTTATGTCACTGATAAAGCAGTCAGAATAGCACCTGTCGCGACATTCATTCTTATCTTAAATTGTGCTGCAGATATGCTGATTATTGGTATTGCTAAATAAAATGGGGAAATATGTAGCATTTACCTTCTTAAAATAAAAAACAATTAGTTTTGAATATTTTTTTAATACAGAGCCAAATGCACTATAATTGATAGGAGGAGCTATAATTATGGGAACTAATTTCACAATCAGTATGTTAAAATGTAAAGGAGTAATTTGATTGATAAATATTGGATTATCAAATATACACTATCGAATAATTAAAAAAGGAGATTTGCTATTAATTAGCAGATTTTCTCAATCAAATTATACTGTTAGTTAGTTAGTTAATTTGATTAACATCAATTAAATTTTATCATATCACTGTTTAATACTAAAATCAAACCATCAATATTACTAGTGAAGTAGACGTATCTGAATGAGTTGACGTGGCAGTTATGAAGTAGTAAACTTCGAAAAAACCAGTCTCGCTATCACCTAGTCTCCTCCTGATTCAAGATGTCAGCCGGTTATAACCCGGGGACAGAGCTCGTAGAATTCGACTAGAGTGACAAATTATACTGTAAATTTATCAAATACAATATTTATTTCTTTTAACCATTCGTTATCACCTATATACAATATTTTGCTGCGTTTTACATTAATATATTTGAGTGTCTTCAAAGATGCTGACTAATTCATTAAGGAGATGTGGCCACAATTTTCTGAGTGCATCAGCCAATGTGTTGGCATGCAATCTCAACAACAGAACTCTTGTCAATAAGAATAACTGGATTCTAAGCTTTATAAATTAATATGTAATAATACCTAATAACTCTGGTTTTATATAAGTTTCTATTAAATATACATAAAAACGCTCAGTGTACTTCTTATTTGTCTTAAAACCTTCAGTCATTTTCTTAAGAAGTAAGTCCATTTTATCATCATATTGATCTTGGTCTCCACTGAAGACCAAAAAGGCTACTCTCTTCAAAGCGATACACTTCTGCTTTATCTCAAAATCTTTATTCACAAATATTTTACTTAATTATATTATCAAATTAAGATTTTAATTCTAATAATAATCTTTGGAAGTGAGGAGACCAGCTTGGGTGTTCCACTTGTATACCAAATCTTCAAAAACTTAATCTTTTTAGTCCAAAATGAAGTGATTGATGACTTTGCACCACTTACGGAGAGTTCTTCTCGACATCTGGAAGAAATTATCACTGTAAAATAATTCTGAAATCTCTCTTTTGTATTTATATTATAACTTCCTGTTATTTAGAATTCATAAATTATTTAACTTTTTAGAACAATTAGATTTTTGTAGGGTTTAACAAGCAATTAATTAGCTTTATCCATAATAGTAGCAAAGAAGTCTGTTATTGCTTTAATAAAAATTTTAATTTTTTAATTTAAATTAAATTATAATCACAATAATGTTTATTAATAATTTATATTAAAACTATCAATGAATATATAAATCTATTGCTTCTCTGATGACAGCTTGATTCTTATCTTTGTTATCCTTCTCTTTGTCTTTGACACTTAATATCTGCAGAACTGGATTGACTATGATTGATAAACAAGCAGTGATTTTATCATGATTTGAGTGAAGACAAATTGATTGCACCATGTGATATTTTATAATTTAGGTGTAATAGTTTAAGACATCATAATGGAAAAAAACTTGATATCTATATTATGAAAATAATAAAGTGATAAAGGATAGACTTGAGTGTGATAATCGTAAAGAACTTGAAGTAATGAGCAAGCAAGAAGGATGGGCAATTCGATTCAGTGTTGTTTATGTACTAAGACAAATCAATCATCAACTATGAGATGTTACAATAAAAAAATAGGGAAATTGTTCATACATTTTATGCTATATCTCTCTCATCGTAATAGTAGTTCTGGTTGGTGTAGTCAGGATCGAATAAGTGATCGACTTGCACTAAATTCTAATTCACTCCCATAGTCATACGCACTTTACTACCAAAACCCAAATTTCTATTGAACTCTCCCTTTGCTTCTTCGTCATCGTCAAATTCATCGTCTGAGTCTCCAAGATGTTTATTTATAATATGAACCCTAAAGATATTTGGCGCTTATTGTTATACTATACTCTATTTGTATGTTAGTGATGATTGTTCTACTGGCCACCTGGCTTGCCGAATTTAGTCTTGTATTCATTCCTCACTACCATAGATCCATTATCCAGTTTGTATTCACTCTGCTCTAACACTTGACTGAATCTTCTCAACAGTTCATAGACTGTAGGTGGGAAAACTATCTTAAATCCATATGTCTGCTCGAAATCAATCTTAAATGAGTCGCTCAAGATGCTTGCAGTACTTGTCAATAAATGTGTCAAGATCTCTAAATAGATAATATATACAATAATTTAAATTTTATGCATTACATTTAGCTATTGACTGAATTTTTCTTAATGAATTTTAATAAAATTTAGTATAATAATTAGGCCTCTAAATAGTCTTTCTTTAATTTGCTATCTTGCTTATAGGCATCAGAGGCAGTGAATTTGTTCGACAATATATGCAAGATTTCAAGCAACCAGCAGACAGTTGAGGGGTGCTTAGTCTGCTAGAAGAATTTGAGGAATTTCTACACTGCAGCATAAATCTTCTATAGAGAGTTTTCCTCGTTCTTGAATTACTATGAGATATTGTAGAGCAAGTAAGTGTACAAGAACTATCATACAAATTAAAGTAATTTTATTATTTAATGGAAGTATTAAACATAAATTTATTAAACCTCTTAAAAATAAATTGAACTAGCAAATCATAGATTCACGCTGACTGTCTAACTTAAGCAATTTGACCATTTTGTTTGATGAAGGCTTCTTGGTCATTAAATTTCTTTTCTCAATGAATTTATTGATACTTTCGATCACAATGTGTGGCTTCAATCTAACACTAATAAGAATTTGCATCATTTTTTCAAGTGACTTGTTTAGATTTAAGCCAACTCAAAATAATAAGCATTTTGTTATTAATTTTGGTTAGATGCTAAGTTCTTTTCAAATAAAAAACTCTAATGCTAAATAAGATATATTATTCTCTTGATTTAATTATAATTTCCAACAAGATTCTTCTTATTCATCCAGACTAGTAGCATACCTTCCAAGAAATGATGAGGTGAAGTCTCAGCCAGAGGTCTCAAGAACTCAATGACATACTTTTAAATCTGATTAGTTTTGAGTTTGATGTACTCACTCAAGTACTCTTTCTGTGGCTTGTCTAGTTTATCAATCAGAGTTGCAAGAATCTTCTCATCTTCATTGTTGTAGGGGAATATACCTGACCTAGAGAAGTAGTAATCTTTGGGAGAAAAAATAGGTAAGTCGTTCCAGCAGTACAAACTGCTTACTATGATGTTCTGGAATTCTAGATAAATGGCATCTCTAATGCCTTGATGGTCATTCATTACTATGAATTCACCTTTCTTAAATGGTCCACTAGAGAACAGTCCTCTGAGTTTATCTCCTAGAGAGAGCTCAACTTGTTTGTACTAGTTTTCTTCAGAGTCTTAAGCCACATCAAGCTGTTGGAATTGGTTTTAGGATTGAGACAAAACTTGTGATTGAGCTGATGTTTAGCCATTGGTTGACTTTACTTCCCTTATAATACCCAAGCAATATTGCTTTTCCATTTTTATTATGATAATAATTTGATATATTTGACAAAACTAAATGTTCATATGTGTAAATTAATAAATAAGTTTATATAGAATAACAGAGAATCTGCTCAAGACCAGAGATGATATGAGAAATATCACTTTCCTGATTGATAACTTAGAAATCATGAGGTTTCTTGACTCCTGCTCCACCTTGACCAACATTTAGAGTAGGCTACTTTTAAACTATTGAAACACTCTTCATTCTCATCTAAGTAGTGGTCAGTCTGATTGTTCTATATAAAATTAATCAGTTAGTTAATTAAGTCTGATAAGCATATTCATATGCTTCATAAAAATATTAATATCTATCAGCTGTATCTCCTACTGCTCCTGATAGTGGATTACTTCCCAAGAATTAAGCACCCTAGGAAGCATGTTTAAATTAATTTAACATTAGTCCCAAAATATAGATAGTTTTTTGCACTTTATAACCTCTCTTAATAGTTGTTCATATTAAAAAATATTAATAATATAGCATATAGAGAGACATCTACATGCTTGAGTAAATCACAGAAGCAATCAATGAATTTCTTAATATGCACTGTAAAATCTTGAGGTTTGATCAATTAATTCATTAGTGGTACAATAGTAGTAGCGAATTAGATAAAATGATATCTCACAAATGACACTTCGTTTTTCATTCTTTATAACATATAAAACTAATAAGACTGTGGGGAGGTTATAGTTATTTATAAAGCTTTTAAATCTAAATATCTTAAAATAAGTCTATTTCATTCCCTTTACAATTGAATCGATAAAAGTAGCGTCTTTGAAGATACGTTCGCAGTCTTGCTTAGACTCGGCTGAATCGAAATTACATTAGAAGAATATGACTTTCAATAAGTTCAACAAGTGTATAGTTAATACAAAACTACAGAAAAATCAGAATTAAATTAATTAAAAATATCAATATTAATAATCATAAGTTATTATATAATATAATTTATTTTATACAAAAAGCTTTACAATAAAGTATTTAATTAAATGTTTTTATACCTGCATTGCATGATTTTGGTTATCTATAACTTATCTGAAAGTTCTAAGTATGGGATCAATAATAATATGGGCGATCTCATTTGAGATTTCTTTATGTTATTCCAAACTTTTCAAAATTAACTCCATAAATTCACAAGCAGATGCGTTTACTGTCTAGGATTCTTGATATTATGATTTAAATATGTAAGAATCATAATTTTGATAAGATATTAGTCCTAACGTTATTGATTTTCTTAAATAATTTATTGATATAAGTAAGGCTTTTCATTGACAGATTCGACTGCTTAAGCCATAATGAATTGCAAAGTGATGTAGACGATAATCTGTAGATATTTCTTTTAGCATCTTAAGTTTTGCCTTCTGGGTTTCATCCAATAGAATATCTTGTTGAATGCGTTGTCGATATATTCTTTTAAAATATTCATTCTGTATATAAATAAAATATTGAACCATATTTTCATTATATTATTATTATTCAGTTGAGTTTCTTCCCATCATATAGAATATCATCTCTTCTTAAGTATTAAGAATAATGTTTCTCAATTTACCAAAGTTTTCGATCACAATGTGTGCTTCATAGTCCTTATAGAAGAATATCTGCCCACTGTATGTAATAAATATCTTCGAGTTTTGCAAGAATTCCTCTATGAGTGGATCCAAGATTCTTCTGTAGAACTGCTTACTTTCTGATAGCCAACTTTTGCAAGAAAGACGAAGAGTGGGATCGTTGTCTTCTAAAATGTGAAGCATGTTGTGTAGTGCAACTTATCTTCTGAGATCAGTGTTTTTATCATAAAATGGCTTGTACTCTGGATAGTCTTGAGCAGTGAGCTTCCAGAAAATTGTGAATTTCTTGATTGCTCTGATTTTTATTTCTCTGTCTTTAGAATTAAGTTCTTCAATTACTACTTCTGAGAAAAGTCGGGGGAGGAGACCGTCAAATTTCTTAAGAAGAGAAACTATCTTTTGGTGGTCTTCTTCTTCGTCTAATAGTGACCATAGTGTCTTAATGATTCCATTAATATACTTTTTATAAACACAAATTTAAATGCATTAAGGAACTATTTAGCATATATAATTTATAGCTTAATGATATCAGTGCAATAGGGATTGTTAGTATCTTGTAGAGTCTAATAGATACTTCTAGAATCATCAACTCTAAGACCTGGTTCAAACCTAACAATGATGTTTTAGAGTCTCTTAATTTGATCATCTGGCCCAGAACTCTGCTTAGATAAGATATTCAAGAAAGTTTCTATTGATACCAAAACTATCTTTGCTCTCTTTGTTTTTGAGCATTCGATTACCATGCGAAGCCAGTCTGGCATCTGGTTCATATCGTAAGTGTAGGAGTACTTTTGGATTTACAATGTAATAATTCTTGAGGTGATTAAATTAATATGATTTTAAACATATCGATTAGACAAATATTTGGATTTGATTGAGTATCTAACTACTCTTTTTGAAAGTGTCGAATCTGAGTTTAAACATGTCAAAGTAGTCTAGTTCCTCGAAGTTAGTCATAACTTTACATAAATTGACATAGAAACTGTTGAAATTATCTACTGATGTCTTTAGATGCTCAACATCTTCTCTAGTGACTGGTTTCAAAAATATTTAAATAGGATACGAAAAAAGATTATCATATATCATTCAAAATAAATACTTGTTTGTTGTCAAGCTTATTAAGTATCTACTCAATCAGTTCTAGACCTGGAATGGCGTTTTCAAGATTATTCATGTAGTTACTGAGCTTATTAACACCAGAGAGCAGTCTGCTAAGGATAGGTCTCAACTGCTCATTGAAGTTGTCTATTTGTCTTTCAAATCCAAGTTTAAGATCTCTCAGACAGAAATTAAAAAATAATCTAATCAATAAATATAAAAATATTAAAAAAAACATTTAAAATATCAGTAAACCTATTAAGTTAATATGGTTTTCTTATAATTAATTAGTCAATTACTAATAAATCAATAAGTTCAATGGCTTCGAGAAGATAGGCATCTTGAGCAAATTCGACTGAAATGGATCTAATTTACTCTGAGAGCAGTTGGCCGAGTGCCATCCAAATACTGTTCAATTGATTGTTTACCATGTCAAATAAGTTGTTCACGTTATAATTATATACTTCAATAACTGATTTAGTATTTTCATTATATTGATGAACTTGTCTAATTGTTTATTGGCACTCTTGTTTTAGTTCTCTGAATAGAACATTTTAATGAATTTTATCAGGTCAACTGATATCCTCACTAGTATAGGTTCGATTATTATAATCTATATATCTTCATTTTATATAATTCAGATATCAAGATACTAAAAGTCGTAAAGAACTTTCAGAATATCTTATAAATTATCATGACATTGTCGTTGAGTAGAGTTTATAGAATCAAAATAGGGTGATTGTGATTCATTTATTGACTTTGTGAAGAGCCTCCCATCATTTGCTGCTGTTGATAAGAAACTTATTGGTTTTAACTGTATCCAGTGGGCTTGTTCTCTGTGAACTTCCTGAGCATGCACTGGAGAGCAGGGACTAAAGTACGGATGGCTGGGTCGTCATCTGAAGGGTGAGCATCTTCATCGTCTAAATGTGAAAGAGTCCAAGTGAAGAATTTCTTCAAGAATGCAAAGTATTAAAATGTTCATTATAATTATAATAGTAAAAACGATTAGTTGATATTTTGACGATTCATAATTTAAATGTTAGTCTTAAAATAAGGTCACCCATAAAAAATCCCTATTTAAATATGAATTTATAATGAAAAGTCTTTTCTGGTTAAGGTCATGAAAGCACCTTCAACAAGCCTGACATTCTCAGAAAGTGTATTGATGTTTCCAGTAATGGGAGCATGTGAGATTAAAAAGTCCAAGACACCTCTGTTCACATAAACACTAGGGTCAGCAAGACCTGCAAGAAGAGAATTAATGCAAAGTTTCTCCTTCATTGGATAGTAGAAATAGAAGTAATCATCCAAGTTCATTCATTTCATGAATATTTATATTTTAATTTAGCATTATGATCATGCAATCAATTCTTTCAAGTCTCTTGCTCTCGTCACTTAATCTTTAAGCATCATCTCTGACCAAGTTAACTTTTTAATCGGAGACTCTTATAGTATACTTTGATGGATATATCTATTGTTGCTTCACCATTAGACGAGCTTAATCAAGATCCTTTGGAATTCTCTTTTCCAAATATTTTATCAGAAATTTATAGTTCCATATAATGAGTTTATGATATTAATCTTTAATAAATATTTGATAGCTGAAAGTCTTGTTCTAGTAGTTCTTAGCAGAGCCTTCCATATTTCTCCATAGAATTCACTGGTACCCACAGCTTCCTCAGTTTTAGCCAGGATACCTTCTACTCTCTTCAATATTTGCTAGTTCTGATCTTCAAGTGCTGGCAGCATGCAAATCAAGAACCTAATATCTAAATATTCAATTTCTTTCTTATTTTACTCACAATTTACATAATTAAACCCTGGAAGTGATAGGAGATTCCTTGTCTAGTTAGAGGATGTAGGTTTCAATAATAGCTAGGAAGGGGTCTTTCACTTCAAAAGCTGCGAATTGATAGAATCCGAAGAGACCAGAATAGAACAGGCCTAAGTCAGATCCCCATTCCAATTCTTGTTTCTGAGGGGAATCAATCACTTTTATGTTACTTTTCATTAATTCCTATAAGAAATTGATTTGTTAGAGAATTTTGCGGATAAAATTAAGTAAAATATTTCAGTGACTTATAAATTATATAGTAACTAAGAAATCTGACGTGGGATAATAATAATATTAGATTAATTTCTTGAATGAGATTAATTTTTTAAATAAAAACATTAATATAAATTGCTATCTTCTTCAGTCACTCAATTATAACTAACTACCTATTTAACTCATAATAATAAATTAAAATAAATGGCATTATTTAATAGCAAAGATATCATTATATTAAAACTTACAATCTATAAAACAAGTGTAAAAATAATCCATTATTATTATTTTATTGAGTTTGATTACATCATCAATCGAGAGTAAATTCCTGAAAAAGATTTTTTATTATTTTACCTAATTTCAGAATATATATTAATTTCCTTCATTGTGAAATGGTAAATAATTCAACAAGCAGAGGATCCTTAATCTCCAAACAAGACCAAAATATCAATTACTTAAAACTGGAAGACCCAGCAGACTCTGTTAATATCACAGATAAAATAATCTAAAATACTAATAAAAACAACATATCGCTTCATAATTTAATTGGGACTGAGACTTTGGTAATCTCCCGTAGCTACGATCATCATTTACTTGGAAGCATTGTGCAATAAAAACATGAAAACCAGCAACAGATTCTTAATTAAAATAATAGTCAAGCAGTTGTTATAAATTATTTGATAAAATATCATGGGATTTAATAGTGAGATATTTTACATGTTATTATATTTCTTTGTTAAGTGATAAAGGAATTTGATGATTGACATGGAAATTTTTGTGATGAGATATTACATATTACTGTACAGTCTAATAGTGGGACTTACTGTAACATTGTATTTTTGGTTTGATGCTAAAACTGAAGAAGGGGAAGAGTAAACATTTTTGCTTATAATAAATTCTAATATAATTTACCTTCAAATTAAGCAATTAATTTCATGAAATATAGTAAAAATGTTTATGAGACATGGTATGTGACATACATGGTAATTACATTCTTGGAAGTAATAAGTTGCTATGTTTTATCCAAAAAAGTGTAAAAATCTTACTAATAAGACTACAATTACAGTCTTTGCAAGGGCAGGTTACTGATGTAAATTAAAGCACCTACTGCAATAGGAAAGAAAATAAGTTTTATCATTGCTGATTTGGTGCATATTGGAATTAGTTTATGGGGTATGATTATATACTGGAAGAATTATTAATTTATACGCAAGCATTTCCAAGCTGATACTTTGATTTAATTAAGATTCATATTTATTAGTTATAATATAAGATTTTTATTAAGATTATTGCTTTATTATAGAAATTAGAATTTTCATTTTTGATCTTAATAACGTGTCCTATCTTATCAGCTTTAGGTTGTCTATAAATATTAAGATTAGTGCTGTTCACTCTACTATTCTTTGTAATTCCTTAGAAAGTGTAATCTTTTAAGAGATTAAGAGTATAATCTTACGTCGATTAATAAGAAACTATCTAGTTTCCGGTTATGAGTTACCAAAATTTCCTAGATCAATTAAAATCTCAAAATCATCCACTTTACTCAAAATTAATACAGGCTGGAACTATTGAGACCTAAAACGCTATTGAATTCATGTCCCCGAATAAAGGAGAAGTTAAAAATTAAAATTAAACAAGCCCTTTGCTTATACAAACTCCTTCTAAAAAGGAAGAATAACCTTTTAATGAGAATGATTCTTAGTAATTCGAGAATGACTCATAAGCATTACTTTTGAATTAAAATGAGGATTTATTATTAATAAAGTCAATATAGTCATTTAAGATAAGGAAATTATTAATAATGAAGATTTAATTACTGATTTCTCTGTTCTTTTACTAAGATTAGGCCTTTAAGACTCCATTTTTAGTGTTTCCATCATCACATTCAAATTTGCTGATTCTTGTTAAAAAAGTCAAAAACATTCGCGTTCGGTTCTCTCTATTTTCAGCATCAGTAAGCACCACTTTAAAGTTCAGGTTGTTGAAACCTCAGGTACAGCTATGTTTTTTAATGCTACATCGAAGATAATGTTGAAGCTGAATACTCCATTTTATTCACTGGAAATTTAATAAATCAGAGATGTTTGATAAATTAAATTAAACAATTTAAAACTTTTTAAGTTTTAATGATTAAGGATTAAATTTTGCACTAATAGGTTTAGTTTATATAGAATTTTAAATAGAGATGTCTTAATTAATTTTAAACTGATATTTATTAATTAAGACCGAGTTTAATTTAATTTATCAAACATCTCTGATTTATTAAATTTCCAGTGAATAAAATGGAGTATTCAGCTTCAACAGTATCTTCGATGTAGCATGAAAAAACATAGCTGTACCTGAGGTTTCAACAACCTGAACTTTAAAGTGGTGCTTACTGATGCTGAAAATATAGAGAACCAAACGCGAATGTTTTTGACTTTTTGAACAAGAATCAGCAAATTTGAATGTGATGATGGAAACACTAAAAATGGAGTCTTAAAGGCCTAATCTTAGTAAAAGAACAGAGAAATCAGTAATTAAATCTTCATTATTAATAATTTCCTTATCTTAAATGACTATATTGACTTTATAACAAGAGACTCCCTCTCCACCATCAAGGAAAAGTGAATCTGCTTCTAAAAAGTATATAAATACAACGAGGATGCGGTATCCGAAATGTCTGATTTGCTATACTAGGATTAAATTAGATGATCAAATAGCTGTGCTGTCATGTTCAATCAAGCATTTCTTTCACAAAAGTTGCATTCTAAAATATCATTATATAATAAATAAATTGATAGATAAACAAAGATAGCATATTAAGAAATAATCCTAACTAGGAAAGATTTATATCTTTACTTATACAATTTTTAGTAATCAAAATATTGCGAATTTATATAAATGAATCAATAACTGCCAATAGAGTTTTGGGGTTATTAATTTCCAGTTGGTTGAAAAGAAATGAAGTGTGCCCAAGATGTAAGTGTGAAGTCATAAATTTAACTTATCAGAGTGGAATTGATTTGGAGAGTACCACTAATCATGTTATAAGCAGACCAACTTTAGATAGGTAGCACCAAAGGCTGTTGATTTGAATAATACTGAAAGCTAAGTTGATTTCAGTAATTTATTTTAAATAAAGCTTAAAAGACGTCAAATACAATTATAATTAAATTATAAAGTTAATTCAATACAAATAAATCTAATAAAATTATAAATTACAATTGAATTTTCTTTCCTATATTCTAACTTAAAAAATTTCATAAGGAAAATATTATCCAAAGTAATATGTTTATTAAATGAATTTAAAATACTATATACTAATTACTATTTATCTTTAGATAACTTTATAATTTTGTCAAAAGCATTAATAATTATATTGTTAATTTAATAGAGTCTCTTCACTCTTTTTTTCTAACTACTAGCAGGCTTGTTGCAACAAATGCCAATCCATTTATAGCGAGCATTGCATAAAGTGGCATCTTTTTGTTTTTACTTTCTACTATAATTGGTGCTAAAATAGCAAAGAGCCTTGAGAAAAAAGTGCAGGCTGCGTAACTTATGCCTATGAAATCTCTCTCAAATAGGTCTTAATGCTAGATAAAGATTAAAATTAAAGCAAAATTAAATTGAAAAAATGAACGAGTTAATTATAGACTCCGTAATAATTTATGAAATTAAAGATTGTACCAAAACTTAAATTAACTCCTATTCTTAGTACAAGTGTAACAATTGCATATACGACTACATGATGATTTGCTGAATGCTTATCAAAGAATATCATAACTAATAGAGCAAGTACAGAGATAAAATAGGCGAATTGTTGAGACTTTTTGGGGCATACTTTCTTATAGATTAATTCCTACAATAAGAAAATAAGGGCAGAAGCCCCTCCTAGGGCTGTAGTTGTGAATATGTCTCCTGGTAAGTATTTCACTACAAATATCAAAGTCATAAAAGTGAATTTAGTCGCAATCCAGCAAGTCATCATAAGTGCTAAGTTAATCAAGTTAAATTTGTTAAAGTGATCTGTGCTTATAAATTTATTTGAAGAAGCTTATCTTTGGAGTAAGCCATAGTTCTATATCCCAGTTTCATGATCTTCGTTTTGGTATTGATATCTTTAAACAAGCTGCTGCAGCTATTCAGCTTTTACTTTAGTCACATGATCTTATTAGCAAATGTACAAGATGTCCATTTATGCTCTTTAGTATAAGCCAACTGTGAGATTAAACTTTATTGATTCAGGTACATATAGGGCAAGTAGTCCAAAGAAAGAAATAAAGTTAAGTGCTATTGCCACTTTTAAAAGAAGATTAGTGTCATCAGATAGAAAGTTCAAAATTAGGGGACTGATTGAGAAAACTAAAGCGTCCACACATCTTATCATGCCACCGACCATAATCTATTAGCGAGGTATTAGCTCCATGAGATGAGGGTAAGTTACAAAATGTTTTATTGGCAAGGTAAGGCCTATGAAAAAGAGGCATGTCATATAAGTGTACAGATCAGTTGAGAACATAAAAGCAAAGAAGCATGCTAATTGAATCACTGAGCTCATATAAGTGAAAATACGTCTTCCAAATTTCTCAACTAAAATAGGAATAAGCATGGTTGATATTGCCATTCCTAGACATATCAAAGCTCCTAAAAGCCCTAAATTAAAAGAGTCTAGACAATTAGTTAAATAAAAAATAAGTTATAGCTGTCAATAGGTTTGTTAACATTTTCTTATAATTAAGGTTACTTTCTTTATAAAAATATGAAATGCAAGTCAAGTTAATCTATCCAGTTGACTAGATGAGGATCTGCTTATTTATTAGCTTTCCAACTTTTTAAATACATTCTAATATCATTATTACAAACATATTCTCTCGAGCAGGGATAGACTGAGCTCACAACATCTACTGAATATGTACATTAGTAGAACTCGGGTTTCTTATTAAATAATATTTAGTAAATTTATAATACTCAAACATAATAATATGCTGACTCTTTGATCTGAAATTTATATGAAAGGCTTTAGTAAAAAGAAAGCCATGTTGTATATTAGAAACGAAGAAGATATGTAGTGAATGAATATAATGATTGTAAACTTTATCTGAAATACTCCAAATGGAATGGCATGAATGATATCATCTTAATTTATCGCGTAAACCCCTTCTTTTGGCTATAAACCCATTTTTTATCTTTTTAATCTCTATTCCTTAGACTGTGCGCCACTTATGTTCATTAATTGTAGTTCGGGGTCATGAAAATATGATTGAAAGCCTCCTAATTTAAATGAAGACTTTTTCTTTGTATATGAAGAAAGTGATCGTGAACTGTTTGTTCTAGAAAGCACTTAATTATTATTTTAGGATACAGGCCCATTAGTAACATTGATCTTGCTCTGAGTCACTTATGGGATTGCAGCTGTTGTTTCCATTGTTTATTATTACATTATCAAGCTATTTTATTGCAAATAAAAAACGAATTCAGATTATTTTTAAATGAATTTATCATTAAGAAGCATAAATTATTTTGAATTAAGTCTAAATTATTTTAATTTTTCTTACACAGAGCTAACAAAACTTCTATAAATAAAATTAAAATTAAATTTCAAATGCCACTATATTTAAATATTTCCTCCTGCAATATTAAATCAGAGTATTATCAATAATATTATTAAGACTTTTTTGTTTGTTATTAAGGAATTACTTCTTCTTTTGATTTAAGTTTAACAGTTTTGCTCTTCTATTTCAAATATTAATTATAAAGTGATCAATAATATTAAGAGATAAGTTAATAATATTTCAAATATTAATAATATTCATAATTTCTTATTATTGCAAGAATAGTAATTTATTTTGAAATAATAATATAGCAAATTTATGTATAATTACAATTTAAAAATTAAGATAGTAAATAAATTATTAATGTTTTTAATGTTATAAAAATTAATTCTTCAATAATGTCTACTTGTCAATATAATATTTAAAGGAAAAAAGATTGAGTATATTTTGTTCTAATTTTTAAGTATAATTATGAAATCAATATTCCAAGTAAAAATAGTAATCGCTTTGCTTTCCTTCAGTGAAAACCCAATAATCTTGTAATAATTGCTATATATTATTGACTATTTCATCATCGCTTAGAACTCTTAAATAAAATAAAGTTAGAATTAAATTTAAATGAGGTTATAAAATGAATTAAAAATCATTTTCTTTAATATAGCCAAATATCCTCAATATGATTCTAGAAAAATACATTATTTGTGAAACTACTATTTCAAAAAGAAGTAATAGGACTAAAATTTCAAAATATATATTTCCAGATTATCAAACTATCTATCAAGCAATCATAATATATAAATTATACTAATCATAAACTTTCAACAATTATTTGTGTTATATCTTACTTATTCAATCTAATTTTTCTAGTTCAAGTATTTTGATTAATATTAAATTTTTCCACAAAATAAGGTAAGAGTTTAACTGAAATTTTTTTTATGAGATTTAAATATTTTCATACCATATTAATATGTTCAACTCTGACATTTAAGAAAGGATGAGGGATTTCGTGAGTAGAAACCCATAGACTTCTATATTTGAAAGTTTTTCTGTCTAAGAAAAATGACCCTATTCCCTTTGATGCAAGAAGACAATCTTCTACAAATATATCATTAACTAATTATAAAAATTAGATTCCATTATTTTATATGTGAAACATTTATAAACACATATCAATTAATTTTTATTAATATTATAGGGATTAAAATCTTCCAGTAAAGCCTTTTAATTCATAGGCGCTTCCACTAATTGAAACAATACTCTGATGTTTGATCTTTCATTCTGCACATCATGGATTGCCTCATAAATATCTACACAGTCCAACACATCCAACTTTGATATCATTCTTGATATCAATTCTTCATAAATTTTGAAAATTACATAAGAATGATTTCAACAATTTCAGCACATTTTTTATTCAATTATATTAATAATCAGAGAAAAATAATGAAATAATTTTATTTTACACATTAAAAAACTCCAATAGTAATACATGAAAATTAATGATAAATTAAAATAATAATTGAAGTTTACCTATCACTATCCTTTGCAATAAGTTTATCTCTTACTAAGTAACACAATTGGCTTAGGATTTTCTCTCTGTCTCTGAAGCTTTATTCCTCCAGAGTTGTTTGAGTTAATTTCTTGATTTAGTAAAATTCTGCATTTACCTCCATGAACTTAGTCAAATGTTCTAAATAATTAGGAATATAAATAATTTAGATTTGACCGTATTTTCAATTGTAAAAATTTAATCAAAAACAAAAATATAGTGTATTAGTATCGGGCTAATTAATTATTAGTATATAGTAAATATAAAAACTCATGAAATAACGTAGAAACTGATTTATTATCAAAACTTTAGATAAATACAAACATTTATAGTAACTCTCCGTAATTAATATTGCCTTCTTCATCAGAAGTGTCGCTCTGTCTCCCATCCACTTTTAAGCGTCTAGTTTCTTGCTTCTTTTGATTGTCTTTTGCTTTTTACCAGATAATGGGGCAACAATTTTTCCCATGCCCACCTTTTTTGCATATCTCACACTTTTGCTTCGTAAACTATAAATAATACATAGTAAAAGAACTTTATTTTAATACAGTTTCATTCAAATATCATCAAATAAGGAAGCTAATAATAATTAAATTCACAGTTTATCTCTTTTTCTATTTTGATAGCAACACTCCTTGCAATGCCCCTCTTTCTTGCAATGATCACAGTAATGCTTTTTATCTTATGTCCTCGTTATTCCATCTCCACTAACTTAAATAATCTCTTGGATTTCATAATCAAATTTTATTTAAAAATTCCTAAAAAATAACAAGAATAGCAAAAAATATCAGAATTATTTATATATAAAACTTTCTGAGTTGATTGTTTCTTTTCCTCTTCATTTCTAAGAGCCTAATTAAGCATGGCTATGAGCTAAGTCTACTGATCAACTTATGACTTCAATTATTTATATTTCTTATCATACACCTCTTTTGTCTCATTTAATTCATCAATTAATTTATTCTTTTATTATAATCTGTAGAATGAATTTTGAAGATTATATATAATAACGATAAACAATAATTGATTAATCAATGACGTTGAGCATAATGAATTGCTCCTTCTCCACTTAATCCTTCTTAGTCTTTAGCAAGTTGGTTTCTTGAGTTATGTGTAAAGTTTGCTCTAGGTTCTTGTTTTTGAAGCAAGTATCGAATAAAGTGTACTTTGTTTTGTTCATTTTTTATTAATAATGTTTTATTAAAAAGTACGATTTATTCGATAAATACTTAAGTTAAATATTGGCAGTACATAGATAATTAAATATTAAATTAAAAAAATAAATTAAAAAATTTTAATATTTATTAAAATCAATTATTAAATCAATATTTAAAAAAAATTTAGAGTATATGATAACTTATCATTAAATTTGCCTGTTTATAATTTATTATACAATATAAAATTATCTAAAATAATTATAAAAAAAATATTATTTTTTAAATATAAATTTTTAATTAATTTTAATTTATTTGTAGAGAAGAAATTATTATGGGATGATAAAATTAGCTTTAGTTAATATAACCAGATATAGAGCTTCTTTTTAATTTATAAATGTCTAATTAATCACGGATGGGAATGAGAATTATCTAATATTATTGGAAATATAAAAGATATTATACATAATGAAAATATATAAGTCAATTAAGTAATTACTTAATAATAATAAATTAAAATAAATATCTTCTTTACTATCATGAAAATCTAACTTGCCATTCAAAAATATCATTAACATATTTGAATTGAATCTTAACTTATAAATTATTATTAAAAACATTTTAGAATATTTTTTATGAATTGGAGCAGCCCTTACTTTCTTGGGGATCGCTTAATCAACTTTCACTTCATATGCTACTCATTTCGATGGAATCGGTTAACCTTATGGAGGCTGTGGTATCCCAGAGTCACTCATGGGATATCCTCATTATTTGGCACTAAATGTCTAAAACACTCCCAATGATTATGGAACTTTCTTACACAGACCTATTTCTAATTCAGAGGGAAGCAAAATAGGCCAATTTAACAATGGTAAAAATTGTGGAAGGTTCGTCAGAGTTCATATCGGTAGATTCGGAATAAAATTAACAAATTATTTAATTCAAAGGATAAAATGTATCATTAAATTTCTTGATTACATACCCTTATATTAAATTAAAAAAAATTATGATTGATAGATTCTGTACAGGTGTCAACTCTGGAAACCCAGGAGAACCCTTCTGTCACAACGGCAGTTTGGTCGATGATGAATTCACAGGTGCCTACCAAGATTACATTGTGACAGATAGTTGTCAAGATGGAAACAGATGGTGCAGAGACGACAAAAACCACGTTGACCTCAAGACTGAGTCACTTAGGAGCTTCAAACAAAATGGCAAGTAAGTAGATGTCTCTCATAAATGGGGCAACAGAGAGGTCCACTGGGATTTCATCGATGGGCCTTCCCTAGAGATGACTGTGTACTTTGGTCAAAATGCCCAAGAGTACTACCCTGCCATTTTCTTGGCTGGAATTCACAATGGAATTCAATCAGTAGAGGAGAAGGTCAATGGACAATGGAGAGAAGCCAAGATGAACAGCGATATGGGGTAATCCTTTGTGCTTTCATATTAAAAAATATAAGAAAAATACTTATAATTCTTCACATGTTTTTTAATGACTTTTTTAACTAAATCAAAGATTAGTATTTTTGTTCATTTATATGATTTCTTTAATTTTAATGTTATAATCTATTTAATTGATTACTATGACATTATTTTGTTTCGACAAATATAATTTTAAAATAATTTAGCTATGCTAACTGGCAACAATTAAAAAATAAAATATTTAATTCAATTTAAAAATAATTTGAGGGAATTAATGATGGATTTTATTGAATAGCGGTGTCTACGAAATCTAAGTGAAAGACATCCACGGTCACACTTACCGCGGACACAGCATTAAGTTCACATTCCCATCTAATTGCCCTAACAAGAAGTGCGGAACTGAACCTGGTTACAAAGCTCATGTCCTAGATAGTGCCTTCTTGCAATGAAAAAGAGAAAAGATAGATAAAATCATATATTCACATTATTAATAGAAGTTTATATGGAATCACAAATATCCCAAAAATATTATAAAGTCATTTAATTTTTACAAAATTTGAATTCACAATTTGCTTATCTTCCAAAAAAAATAATATTGTTTGTTAAATTTTACTTTATTTTAAGTAATATTACAATCAGTCCTTCAAAAACTATTTAAGATATAAATTTCATATATAAATCCATCATAAATAGATCATCAAAGCTGAAAAAAAAGAAACTATTAGTTTCTTTAATCCCAATAAATAATAACCTTAAAATTATTAATAAATATACTAAGATAAATTTTAATTTAATTTATTATTCTCTACAGTTTTTATATGTTTCTTACAATCCAATTTTGAATAAATTATTTTTATATATCTTAAATCTTTATATAAATAATAACTAATTCTATTTGCATTCACAACTGAAATTAAAAATTTATTAAGAATTAAAATTATTTTTAGAAAACCAAGCTATCTAGAAACAGAAATAATAGTTTTAATGTTTTAAAAAAATCTTAATTTTTCTGAATAAATTTTTTCTTTATAATTTTATTTAATGGGATTTTATTAATTTTTATAATTTAATTTACTCAATACGAAATAAATCATCAAATAGTGAAATAGGATTAATATCCATGAAATATTTTAGCTTAACTATATATCTACTTTGTGTTCAAATTAAAAATAAATTATATTAAATTTTTGTAAAATTGTAATAATAAAGATCTCATATCCAAATGAAACTAAATATTACTATAATAATCATTAAATATAAATTTTTGTAAAAATAATTAAAATCATTTTTGATAACTTAAAATAAATGTTAATGTAGCAATAAAACGATTAGGGTGTTTAAATAAATGGAAATATTAATAATTGTAATATATATTTTTTATACTTCTATATAAAACACTAATAATATCTACTGTGGCCACAGTTGCTGCACTCTTGACTTAAGAAACTTACTAACAAAATATAGTTTACAACACAGCGAGTACTAACACTCTGAAGACAGCTTACGCTACATTCTTCTCTGGACTAGGCCAACCATACGGGGGATGTGGGGTTCCAGAAAGCGAGTTGAATGGTATTCCTTATGTTGCTCTGAATGTGCAAAAGCTTATAAATGGGAATTACTATTCGAATCTCTAAAGACCTCTAACTCAAGTTAATTAGTTGGGTGAGTTCAACAATCAATAATCCATAAACCCCTAATTAAATGTTTTAGAGACTTTAGTTGATGGTATAGTGAAAGTCGTTTGGGTGAAGAGATATTGATTTTTGTCGAATTCATATGTAATTACCGAATACTATTCTTGCTTAAATCAAAAAGATTTTGTTTTCATTATTTTATTTCTTGAATATTACTGTTTAAATAGTTCAAGCAATAAGTGATTGCTCTTAATTTATTACTCAAAAAATGTTTTTATTCAGTATAATTTAATAATTATTCAATCTTTAATCTTTGACAGTAGTTCAATATTCATAAAAAATATTAATATCTATATATCGCTAAAATATATTTCTCGTTTTTAGAATTCATCTAAATTATTCATTTAAATAATCTCAATACGCCCCAACTATGCCCAACAACAAATAAATCAATAAACTATCAATTTAAAGGATTCTAATCTAAGGGTTTTAAATGGGAGAAACTGTGGTAGATGGTTGAGGGTGAACATTGGAAAATTTTGCTAAGGTGGTTCAAACACTGGAAATCCAGGTACTAAATTCTGCTCAGGCGGAAAACTCGTTAATGATGAATTCACTGGAGCATATTAAGATTTTATAGTGGCAGACAGTTGTTAAGATCAAAATATGTGGTGCAGAGATGACATCAATCACTTGGATTTGAGAGAGTCCGCTACAAAAACTTTTCTTAATAAAACAACAGGCAAAGCAGTCAGTAACTTGCTTAATAAATGGAACATATTTTGATTAATTTTTTTAACAATAGAGAAATCACTTGGTAGTACGTTACATCCCCTAAAGGAAACAACATGAAATTCTATTTCATGAAAGATGCCTTCAAATGGTGGCCTGCTATTCTTATAACTGGTTTTAGTAATGGAATCAGTAAAGTTCAAAGAGTTGTAAATGGTGTAGCAAAGGAAGCATTTAGATACAGCGACATGGGGTAAGCTTTAATAATAGTTATATATTAAGCTTTTGCTATTCCTAGTGACAATACTGATAAAGATTCAGGACAAGCCTATATTCTCAAGATTTTTGACATCAATGGTGCTCAATATCAAGGCTCCTACACAGTTACATTCCCATCTGGATGCGGCACGAAATGTTCCGCTGCTGTAACCGTCGCTACTCACAAACTTTAAAGCTCAGCTGACTTCGATGATTTTGTCGATGAAGTTAGTATTATTTAATATTTTATTAATTGTTTTCTATAACTATATTTATATCAAAGTTAAGTAAGCTGAAGTAGCTGAGATCTTAAGTAAGTTTTTGAGCGAATGAATGAGTTTATTTTAAGTTTACTATTTCAAAGTTCTGGCTAGTAAACATTTATCAATCAATAAAAATATTTAGCAATAATGAATGGATAATGCATTATAGAAATATATATTAAGTCGATAACATTTAAGGTATAATTCGTCACAACCTTCCCTTAGGAAGCATCAACTAGTAAGAAACTATAATGTGCCCAAATTTACATCCTTTAATCTAAGTATCTCTCAAGATTTCCATCACTGTCCTTAAGCTGTCATTTTATATCAAATGCCGTATTATTTTAAGTATTACCTGCTTTTTAAAGGTACAAACTCTTTAGATAGCTGAAATATTCCGTTTTTTAAACTAGCTTAAATATTAGTGAATAATTGGCTTTGAAACCTTTTGACTATAAAAAATGTCATGGGACCAAAAATCTGTCCAGTTTATCAGAAACTTAATATTTAGCGATATCCGCATAATAGTTTTTTTTTGTTAATCGCTTAAGGCAAGGGAAATTTAAAAAAAGAGACATTATTTAATCAGAGATTTCTAATATGTAATAATCAATATTAATTATTATTAATATATGTATAATAAATAGGGGCCATAAATTATTAAAGATGGCATTAGGTTTTTAGAAGTATTACCTACCCTACTTGTTTTTGGAACTCCCGATTTCATATATAAGTAAACATAACAAACGAACTTTTAAAGCTGAATTTATCTATATATTTTAAAGTACTCATAGTTATAGTTAATTAAAATTTGTACATTCAAATGATCAAGCTTCAACCTTTAAAATCGTTGAAGCTTGATGACAATTACAATAAACAAGAATGATCTTTAAATTAAAATATATAATTTATTTATTAATAATTAAATATATATATATATAAAATGGAGAGTTAAAGATTTTTTTGCCTTATCTTCAACTCTTTAACAGTTAAAAATATCTATATGGTTATTTATAATTGCACCTGCATAAAATTTATTTCTCAAACTACTGAATGATTAATAGCTCAGTATGTGAATTTTAAATTTTCCCATTTTTTGCTTCTATCATTTACATTCATAATAACGAAGTCGTAATTTTTGTTTTCCTCGTCGCTCAACATATATTAGTAATAATTAATAGTAATATACGTATAACATTAAAATCTTCTTGTATTAAACTTAATTTTTTAATTAAAAATAAGTTTTTAAGAAAAATAATAATACTTAATGAAGTGTCAAATTCTATTAACTTTAATTTCTTAATACATCTAATTTGAAATCATATTTTGTATAATTTATTTCTTTTATGAATCTCACAGAATTTTATTGACTTTTAATTTATATCCATTTATTTTCATATTATTCATTATATATAAATCTTGATCTATTGTTATCAAATAATCTACTTAATATTAATTTAGTTAATCTATCAAGTTGTAAACTTATTATAGTTTATAATTTATACTATGAATTGTATACTATGGTCTTAAAATGATATTTTTATCATAATTACTTAAAAAAGAGTTATTATTTTATATTAATTAATTATAAAACGAAGTATTATGATAATAAGAACTTACAAAAATACAACTGTTTTCGAATTGCTGATTCTAATATTTAATTATTTTTTGAGTTTACATATTAATAAATTATAATAAATAATTATTATTTCATTTTTCATAACAAAAAAATATAAATATATGGAAGAATTTATTTAATGACAAAAAATATTTTAAGAGTTTTAGAAAAAAAATGTTTTTCTAAATTATTTATTAAATGTAACTGTTATGAAATTCAAATTTTAAAAATAATTCAAAGTATATCAGTTAAATTTATTTTATTATCATTATTTTAATTTTAATATATACACTTGTTAAACCATTTAACTCAAAATTAAAATATATTGTAACTATCAGTAAATTATATCAAAATTCTGTAATTGATATTATAATTAATTAACTATTTTAATTTAAACAAGAAAATATTATGATAAAATTAATCTATGGAATTAATTCAAATTAATTAATTAAACTTTCAGCAAATTATCTTTCTAATAATTAAAATAATAAAGAATAAATTCAATATAGTGAAAATATTATTTTAATGTAAATAAGGAAGTAAAGTAGTATTTAATAAACATATAATCTTCTACCCCTTAGTTTTTTTTCTATCTTGTAAGACCTAAAGTCAATTAGGACCAGCCATCAAAGAAATAAATTTTATGTTATTTTTTACTAATTATATTTTATAAACTCATGTCTTAAAACAAATGATAAGTATTAATTTTCACCAAAATAATTTATTTAGCAATAATGGGAAATATTGTTTTAAGCGAGACAGAAACGAAACTAAATCGTGGTGAGAGAGAAATAAACATAACTCTCACTGATAAATAAAACCCACATACTTACCATCTTAATCACTGTATGTTCATTACTTGATGGTTAAAAATATTGAAATTATGATAAATCAGGCATTTTTTCCTCAATTTTCGCATTTTAAATGATAAACTAATACTGAAGATAATTTAAAAAGTAACATAGACATGTCATTTAGCAAATTAAATGAAATAAAATTTCTCTTACTTTTGATAATATAGGGTCATTAACGGATGTGCGTAAATTCTATGATAAATTCAGGCAGTTGTGCAAGGAGCACCACGACAAATTCTACAAATATATAACTAGGTGAACACTTTAGGAAATCATGCCATTTGGTATTACAAGTGCCAATAAGATATTTGCTGCTTTTGACATTCACAATAGAGGTAAGAAAAAACTAATAAAGAGTGGATTAATGATTTTATTATTAGAATTTGAAAGTTAATTAATTCATTTCCTTTTTAGCTTATGTGAACTTCTTTGAGATTATGAGTGCGATAGTATGGTTTTCTTATGCTGAAAGATCTTAGAAAATAGAATGTAAGCTGATAAATTAAAAGGTTCATATATTTTTTTATCTTTAACAATGAAAATTTTCTATGATAAAATTGAACTCTCGCTAATTTAATTTTGACTTGTCCATTCTAATTGTAATATTTTTTGTAGTTTTATTTAAAATGGTTGATTGGCAGTAGAAAAACAGCATGAAACTTGAGGAATTACATGAGCTGTTTAAGTGGACTTTGAAAGGTCTAGGGTGAGTTTGTGATAATATCACGCCTCAAGCCAAGGCAATCTAATTGGTCAGTTACAAGGCTTTTAATTCAGCTGATTCAGACGGGAGCAGTAAACTCTTGTTCACCATAAATAATAATAAAAATAAGAAGCAATTTTAAATTAAATTAAATATAATTATTGTGATAATTTAGATTAATAATATGCTATAAGTTTACTCTAGACTTAGCTGAAATGAAAAATTGGATAGAACTAAATTAGATATTTATATCTTTCTGTGAAAAATTTGGTAAGTTTTCTATACTTTTTAAAATAAACACTAATTCATTAATCTCAAAAAGATCGATAAAAGTTAATCATTAAACGAAGAATAAAAATCTCATTTTTCTTTTACAGAACCAAAGAACAAAGTGTTCTACGATTAATCGCTATTTGATAAGTTCACACCCTTTGTTGTCAGTGATATCACTGATGATGTGCTTGATACTCAATCTGATATGTTTCTCATAAATTACTCTAATTATTTTTACTTTTATTCAGTTTTTGTTTAATTAATCACTAATTTTAAAGCTTAAACTTTAATTTTGCTATTAATATAGCATTATTTTTATAAATAAGGGGACATTCTCTTCTCTAAATAGATTGATGCAAAGTTAGAGCAGCATGAAGTAGCGTATACTCAAAAGCACTCTCCATATCTATAATTAATAACCTATGTGTTTCTTTTATACTTTTGTGACATTGATTTTTATTATATTCTAATTGTTAATTTTATAACATTTAAAGAGACAAGTCCAAAAGTAAGAAGAGAAAATCTTAGTAGAGTAGTAAAAATACTATGAAGATTTACAGATAAAAACTGCTAGAAAAAAGATATTGGAAAAAAAGCGATCTACAAGCAATATACAGTAAATGGTTGATAAAGATCTGGCATTTAGACAATAAATGCAAATGCAGAATAGTCGATTATACGTCACTTTGAGTACACCAGCATCACCATTAAAATCTTTATTTAAAATTTTATCATTTCTTAATAGAAATTGTTATTTCTTTTTTTTACTAATTAGAATTGAGATAAAAATCCTTCGATAAACGATAATCTGGTGGCTTAGACAAAAGTAAGCTAAAAAACTCATCTACAGTAGATTTATTCGCATCTACTCATAGCATGCCTTAAACCTAAAATAATACAAGGTTTTTCACATCCAGAGAAAGACAAAATGAACTAAAAAAGCAATTTATTATGCCTAAGCTGAAATCTTTTGAAAACAAATTTCAAAAATTTATAAAGAAAAACTTAGTGCTAGATGAATTCTAATTGAAAGAGTTTTATGAGAAAGAACAATAGATGAACAAAGAATTCACTCCACTCAATGAATATATTGAACAGCAGTAAGATTATAAGTAGAAAGAGAAATTGAGAAAGATAAACTAGATGAAGGAGGTCTTGGAATTCAAAGAAAAACAAACCATGCTAAATTACCAGACTATTCAACAATTTCAAAAAACTATAGATAGGAAAAATACTAAGTTTTAAGAGCAGAAAACTTTTACGAGTTTAAAGACTAGGAGTATGTCTAAGAAACCATCTGGCAAACAACCTGCAATATTTCCAAACTTAGAGATAATTTATTATAAATTTTAAGTTGTGTATAGAGATACTTATTCCAAATAAGAAGAAAGATAAATATGGGAGGAAGCCGACATTGTTTCGAAAAAGTCAATGCAAAACATAGTAGGAGTAGAAAATGTAGAAAAAGCAAATAAGCATTTTGGGACACTATCAATGGATGAATTTATTGAAAACAAAAAGAAACTACTTACAAATAACTACATTAACTTGGTATGTCATTCATTTCCAAACTTTTTCTTACTTTTATTCGAAATAAATTAAGTTTGATTATTAATAATGCTGCTTTTTATAGAGAGGAAAAGTATACAGCAAAAGTTGGGTGTAACAAATGAAAAAGTTCTTTGACATGATGGACGAATAGAAAAAGGGTTTTGTAACAATAGACGATTATGTTTAATTTTCAGTAAAATTCCCCTCACTAAAAAAGATCTCAAACAGCTTGTTCAATCATTTTGACAAGGATGGTACTGGCAAGATAACATTCGAGGACATGTTAATTTCTATGGTGCCTGGAGCCAGTGACCAAGAAATAAATAAGATGATTTAATGGGTCAATTTTATGTACATGAATAAAAAGAGCAAACAATAGTACTTAAATTAGCAAGAGAATATTCTCACACCCTTGCTTAAAAATTCCATACGTGCAGATGATTCTTTGATGAATAAAGCAGGTGAACTTTTATCAGATGACAGTTTGAGTTCTTTTGATTCATTGAAATCGAAGAAATCTAAGTTAACTGTCTCAGCCGGTAAACCATTTTCGAGGCAAACCAGGAGATTTAGCATAATTTCACAGCCTAAAATCACAACAGGTGGTCCTTAGTCAGACCGCAATTCCTTTGACTTCTAGAGATATACTTCTTCTAATCATGGGAATTATATTGCTCTTGCAAGTAACGGATTACCCTTCACTTTTATTACGCAGGAGATGATTTTGGAATTCAGGAATATTTTTGAACTTTATGATCGCAAAAAGAAAGGCTATCTATCGATATTTTTAAATTAAATTAACCACTATTAATATTAACCAGTATAAGATTCTTTTATATTATAGTATTATTTTAAATCAAGAGATGAATTCATCAAGTCTCTTATATCACTTTACGATTTAGATAAAATCTTAACTTTATTGAAGTTAAACGGATATGAAAATGAAAGATAAATTCGTATTGATTAATTTATATCTATGGTAAAACCTGAACATATGATTGTGCCTCAAACTGTACTTGATAATCTACATGAGATTATTTAAATTATAAATATTCTATATTTTTTTGCAGTACTTACTAGCATTATTTACTTTGGATATTTCTATTGAAACATTAATTTTACTCCTTAATAAAATAGTATTATTTTATAAAGATGTATAAGGATAAATTTGGGGATCATGCAAAACTTATAGTCGTAAATAATGAATAAGTAAATGGCTTGGACGCCCTTAAGAATTAAAATAGCAATTAACTGGGTTAAACACCCTCATCATCAAAAATACATTTCAATATGTATAATATTTTTAATTTTTTAATTTGTCTTAAATTAAAGATATTTAATCAAATTTCCTGCGACCAAACTTAGCAGTAGGTGCTTAAAATAACTATAGTAGAAAAAATACACCTAAATTTAAAAGTTTTGGTACTATGATTGTAAACATGAATAATTTATGATTTTAATTTAAATAAATATTTTTATATTCTTATTATAAAGATTGACCAAGGAGACAGAAATAAAATTAATATATTGAGTAAACTAATTTATTAGAAATTAATCAAAGACTTACAATAATTTATGATTAAATAAATATTTAGAAAAATGCAAACTTTATAAAATCATATGACTAATGGAAATTTACAATAGACACAAGTACAATCAAAATAGAAATTTATGAATAATTTTGAATATTTTATTTTGAACAAATATATATATATATATATATATATATATATATATATAAATTGCTATTTTAAGATTATGATATTTTTAAAAATCGAAATCTATGATTGGAGTGATTCAAATAACGTCGTCACATGACATAGAAGAAAATTATAAGAAGATATAGAATTATGTGAGCATGTGCGCTTAAAAAGGAGCACAATTGTTTTATTTTTATATTATTACTATTTTCTTTCATTTTCATATAGAGTATAATGTTTAATTATTCATAAAAATTGGTATGTTTACCAGAAAATTTTGCATGCATGGCTTTAACATCCGCTGATTCTCTTGCAATGTCAATTTAGTTAAAACATATATAACATTATAAATTAAAAAAGTAGATATTAATATTATTATAAATAAATATGTCAGAACCATTAACTGGACCCCTAATGACTAAATATTGTGAAATTGCTAAAAAAAATAATGTTTGGCTTAGTTTAGGAGGATTTTAAGAGAAATGTGATATCAGTGAAAATAAAAGATACAGTAAGTCAGAGAATTAAATTTATATAATGAAAAGATCAAGTATTTATAAAAAATATTCTGACATATCTTTATATGAAATTATTATGTTTTGTTATTTGATTCGTGATTGTGTAAAAAAATAAAAATATAACTCAATAATTCATTAGTATAACTTGAAATTTAATTATAGACACTCATGTCATTGTGAATTCTTAAGGTTAGATAGTTTCCACATACAGAAAACTGCATTTATTTGACATAGATCTGTCCAAAGTAGGCGGAGTATACTTGAAAGAAAGCGATTCTGTAGAAAAAGGCAGGAATTTGCCTGAAATTGTAAATGCTCCTTTTGGAAAATTAGGCCTTTCTATCGTAAGAATTTACTAACACTTCTATATACAAATTTTGATAAAAATTATCTGTAATAGTGCTATGACCTTAGGTTTCCAGAGCAATACAGATATTTATTCACTTAGAATGCTCAAATCTTATTGATACCAGCTTCTTTTACAGTTAAAACTGGGGCATCTCATTGGGAGCCCATGCTTAGGTGTAGAGCTATTGAGAATTAATGCTATGTGATAGCTGCTGCTCAGACAGGCACGCACACAGACAAAAGATCAACTTATGGTCTTCAAAATAAATGAACAATTTTAAATATGTTATATTTAAGCTTTCCTATTGAGATTGATTTGATGGGAAAAACTAAAAAGTAAAGTAGTAAAATAATCGATATTAATTTCTGTCTGAGTTTTTGTTTCATCAAATCAATTAAAACTTGTAATATATAATTTGATTAATAAATTTGAAAATGATAAATCGTCTATCTCATTATCAATAACTTCTAACTAGGTCTAGAGATAGTTAAAGAGCTTTAGTAGGCGTAGTGCAAATGTGCTCTACACCCAATATGGATGATAACTTCAAGAAAAATAAAAAATATATTGAAGAGTGTGCATCTAGGGGAGCTAAAATATTTTTAACAATAATTTTCCCATTTTAAACTAAAAAAATCATTATACTATATTGAATATGTTACGATTTTATTGAGCTAAGATTGTTTGCTTGCCAGAAAATTTCCACTGCATGACTTTGACTTATGCTTAAGGAGTTAATATTGCAGAAAAATTGGATGGAGACATCATAAAAAGATACAAACAAATCGCACTTGACAATCAAATTTGGCTTTCTTTAGGTGGTTTCCAAGAATAAGCACAAAACTTACTTAAGAGATATAGTAAGTGCATTAGAATTTCAAAGAAAAAGAATTTTCAGGATTAAAATTTAACAAAATTTTTTCCATTCCTTTAAAAATAATTGCAATACAATCTGAAAAATTTGAGCTAAAATCATAACATGTTGAATGTATTTTATATAGATACACACTTGTTGATAAACGAGGAGGGCAACATAGTTCAAACTTATAGAAAATTGCACTTATTTGACGTTGATTTGACTCACAGAATCCCCGGAGCTACTCCTATTAAAGAAGATAAATATATAGAGCCAGGCGACGAAATACCTGACCCAATTTAAACTCCAATTGGCTATGTTTGCCCATCTATTGTAAGATTAATTAAGGCATACAATAAAAATATATTATAGTCTAATGATGTGAGATATCCAGAATTGTACAGGAGATATGTCTAGAGAGGTGCCTAGGTTTTGCTAGTTTCATCTGCCTTTTTGCTCAAAACTGGTGCTTCACATTGGGAGAGCTTACTTAGAGCCAGAGCAATTGAAAATTAATGCTATGTTGTGGCTGCTAATCAAGTTGGAGTGCATCATGAAAAACGGCAATTTTAAGTTTAAAATTAATAGAAATTTTAACCTATAATTTACAGAATATTACCCCCCCTTATATCACATTAGTTTCCATACCTAAAATTATCTGTAATAAATGTTTAATATTTTAATCTTATGGTCATTCAATGGTGATAGACCCTTGGGGAGATATAATCGGACAGATGAGTGACAAAGAAGGGTGCTTTGTTTGTGAGATTGATCTGGAATATTTGGATAAGGTAAGAGGAAACATGGCTTGCATCACTCATATGCGCGGTGATGTCATTTATGGTGGCCAGGCTAACAACACTATCAATCATGATGATGGCCTTTAAGATACTGATGGCCATCACATAAACTGATTAAACCGAATTATACAAGTTTAAAGAATATTGATAAGATATAATATGGAATAATTTTAGTTATTTGTAAAAGATAAATTTGTTAATTTCTATTAAGAATCTGACAAATCTGAATAAATAAGATTATAGTAGAAAGATAAAAGCAATAGAAATACAGTTAATAAAAAATCTATTGTAAATTTAAGAAAGCGGGTATTTTAAGATATAAAATAATTATAATATAAAACGAATTAATTGCTATATTAAATTCATATTCATCAATTAATTAATTTAGTATTTTTACTTTGATATAAATTATTAATTATTTTTCTTTTTTTATCTTTAAAACATTTAAATTTTTCCATTATTAATTATTTCTTAGTAGTATATCTGCATAATAAAAAATTATAGAAATAATGATAATTTTTAGATTTAAACTGAAATTATAAAATTCTTAAACATATAGATTTCTTTCATTGAAAGGACTCTTAGCTGCATTAATTTATAAAATATCTAAAGTTATATGTACTTCCTTCTTCTCACAAATTGGGGTTCAATGTCTGCCCTTGAATCTTCTCTTGCTTTCTTTGCCCACTCTTATAATCTTGAGTATTTCGTCTTTGTCTAAGTCTTCAAATCCAGAACTTGCAATTACTTCGTTATGATTCTCCTCGGTAAAGAGTAGACAGGATTCCTTCAATCGCTCGCAGTTAAAGGTATTTTTGTTTCAATAGTTTTTGCTTAATAAATAGAAATTAATAAAACAATCATTTTGGAATTAAATCCCTAATTTTATATTCAAGTATTGGCATATTTGAATATCTAGCAGACATTTTCAACATTTATATACTATGCAAGGATGAATTCACATTTCTTCTTAAAACTGGCAACACTAAATCTGTCAGCAAGTGAAAGCAAATCGTATACTTGTTTAAGCTCAATGCGAAGAGAATCAGAATACAGATGCTTTAAGAGAGTCAAGAAAATATCATAGGAAACATCAGTGAAATTTACTACTTTCTGTTCTTTTTCCTTGAAATCGTGGGAAAAGAGGGCTTCAAAATAGCCAGATCTTGAAGCCAAAACAAC
Source organism: Oxytricha trifallax (assembly GCA_000711775.1). Lineage (NCBI taxonomy): Eukaryota > Ciliophora > Spirotrichea > Sporadotrichida > Oxytrichidae > Oxytricha > Oxytricha trifallax. The sequence goes on from ARYC01018383.1 coordinate 50,927, forward strand.
CTAATGGCAGTAGATTCATTAAAATAGAGATTTCAAAGTAAATATAATGAAAACTTGAAAGATTTATATGTTAGATTGGGTTACCATCAACAATCAGAGTAATATCACTGAATTCACTGTTGTTCAACATCCCAAGGAAATCTCTCTTTCCATCATTGAATTCCTCCAAGCCACCGCTCCCACTGCTGCTACCATCAAGTACATTCTGCTGCATCCCCATGCTAGTGTTTCCTCCATTGTTTCCGTTGCCTCCAGTTATAGATTAATTGTCATTACCATATTGATCATTAGAGTTGGTGTTGCCCTTCTTTCTTTAATTGGCTTGATTTTGCTTGGATTTATTCTACTGCTATTGTTATTGTTATTGTTACTAAGAATTGTTAGTATTTTCTCTGTTTATTCTTGGTTGCGCGCCTTGTTTCTCTTCTTCAAGTGAGGATTGATTTAATTAGTGATTAGTGTTTATATGAGGGGGTTGCGACTAATTGTAAGGTTAGGAAGGCAGTTATAGCTGCTGTTAATGTTGTTGATTCATTAGTGGAGCTATTTAATTTTGAGTTGGAGAGTTTGGATTCAAGGATGTTCCTTCAAATAAGTCTAATACTATTGACTTGTCAATCGTCTACTTGTATAATTCACTGTCCATAAACCAAAATAGGATAAAATGCAGTATTTACCATATTCAGCTTTTAATCTTAAGTTTAATTAAGACTCTTCCATCTGGCAAGAACATAAGCCCCTAGAGCATATTATTCAGTTTTTATTACATTTTTTTATTCTTTTTGCTGCTCTAACCACTACTCTGAGAAACCTATTGCACAGCTCTGCCACTGCTTCGAATCACATTGTTTCCATCTCTCTATTCCAAATCATGCAAAGGTTTATTAGTTGATTTTCTTAGTGCTTTTGGGTTCTAAGAAGACTATGCTAAACCACTTCCTGAATATTTCAATGCAATTAGGTTGGAGCAATCGAAAGATTGGACCATGAGTTCTTTGAAGTGGACTTCACAAGCTTTAAAGAGAGATTCCAAATTATATTATTTAGCTAGTTTAATGATTTAATAAACCAAAGAACTAAGATTTGGGTTAAGACATTTTGAAAATATATAAAATCTTTTATTGGTGGGAGGCACAATTTATCAATTAACCAAACAATTAATTAACTTATTGATTTTATAATCTTTATACGTATTTCTTAATTCTTATACTATTAACGAGGTTTAAATTATAAAATAAGAAAACTAACAAATATAAAACATTAAATTAAGGCAACAAAAAGAAAAATTTTATATATAAAATGATCTCTATCATTTCAGTTGAGTCAGCAACTGCATCAAGCACATTCAAGTCATCTAAATATATGTAATCAACAATCTTCCTAAAAGCTTCATACTGCACGCTTCCATTGAAATCTATCACAAGCTTATCGTCTTATTAAGTGATCTTAAACTATGAATTTCTTTCCAAAAACAATGATGCGAAATAAACTATCCAAAATAAACAAGGAATGAACTGTCTTTAAATCAATTTTACACTATAAATTGAAAATTTTTAAAGGTTTAGATTGATTTGTGAGTAATAATGCACTTATGAGCATTAATTTTAGTGTTAACAATAGTTTTCTCTTTTTCTCTCCAATACTGATCGTTCAAAACATTTTAGTGTGAGTTCAGAGCTTATGAGCTATCGTTCTAGGCATCCAGCATGTCAAAGTCTTCCTTCATTTCTTCGTCTGAGCTGTTCTCAAGTCCTTAACCTGTTGCCTTTGAATGTATACTAAAATGTATATTTAGGGGAGGGTAAAGATATGAGATTATACATTGTTATTGCCTGAATATAGTTGATGGTATTATGCTCATTAATATTAGAATTAGCAGTCATTAAATTTTAACCAACATTGTTCTATTGATGATAGCCAATGTTTGAAGTTTAGCTTATGATAGATTGAGTGTTAGACCCACCCCCAATCATATTTTGGTTATTGGTTGATTGACCACTTATTTAATTTTATCCTGCATTTGTACTGGTATTGTTTGTTGCTATTTCGACTGTAGTGTAAAATCCCTTAAATACCACATCACAGTACTTGCTCTGCATGAAACTTTAGTAGACGTCTTGCATGATACTTGAGGGGTGAGGCTCTACAATGCAGATGTTGTGGACACCTCCACTTGAGATTTTTATTATTTTTCTTGGGAGGAGAGATTTAATGAGCTTAGGTTGCATACATAAAGAATCAATTCCATAATCGGGTAGTAATGTTCTGGAGAGAGAAGATTTAAAGTTTTATTAAACTTACTGAATAAAGAGAATATTATTATATTGGAATTTCTAAAGCTTTTAAAGAGTTCTAGAATGTTTTGTAAAATATTTTAATAACCAAAATTTATAGGATTTTTATTAACATATAATTTTTAGCAACTACGCCATCGTATATTGGAAGTTAGTTTTTCCTATAATTAATACTGCTCGTTAAATTTTAATTCAACTATTTATTTTTTGCCTCTTAAAGAACAATTAAAAGTTTCACTATTAAATATTAAAACCTTAGTTTCTTGCTTAAAATTAAAAATAAATATTATTAAATCTTGACTTTAAATTTTTTTTAAAGCTTTCAAGAGTTCTTATTAATATAATAATTATTTTAATTCATATATTTAATAAATTTTAGTTGAATTTAGCATTTTATTTTTAAAAAATCCAAATTTATTAGACTGCTAGCCCAAAATCCTATGGTGAGAAAAGGGAAGGCGGAGAGTTCAAAGGATTTGAAACATCATCCATTTATGTATTTCCTCCATGACTCATATTGTGCTATGAGTTGAAGCTATAATCTCTTCTTTCGTTTGGAGTAAACTAAAATAAAACTAATAAAATTAGCACAATTGATATTAACACAAGTATATCGGGTGGTGAGTCGCTGTTGCTCATAAAACTATAAGGATTACTCTCTATAGAATTTTTAGGGAAAATTATTTCCTCATAGCCACCCTTCTTGCCTCTGCCTTTCTCTAATTCTTTAACATATTAACCAAGCTGTCCGCATGTATTACCACCAAAGGAATATAGATGACCCCCTTCAGTTAGTGCAAGTGTATGAGTTTCTCCACATGAAATGGCAACAATCTTTTTATTCATCAAAGCTACTACTTTCTAAGGGAATGGTTGATATGGCTTGTTATCTGTATTTTTTGGTAAATCTCTGATATCATCTAATCCAAGTTGGCCATATGTAGCCTCTCCCCAAGCATAAACATGCCCTTCTCTAGAAAGAGCCATTGAGTGTGAGTCACCGCATGATAGAGACACTATGAAGATTCCTTGTAGACTTTCAATCTAAAGCGAATATAAATTGGTTGATAGAGCTTACCTTTTTAGGAACTGGCATGAAAGGGCAAGAATCGACATCTAAGGGCATCTATGAGATATTACCAAATCCTAGTTAACCACAGGATCCACCTCCGAAACAGTAAATTTCACCTTGATCTGTTAGGACCATAGTATGTACATCTCCGCAAGAAGCATGAATGAGCTTAAATGGTTTTAATGCCTAAAAAAATAAAAGATAAGGATTTGTTAATTTTTAGTAAAACCTTGACTTATAAAGCAAGATAATCTAAAATGTATAAAAAGCTTTTTTAAATAATGACGTTATATTTCTATTGGTTGTTATTTTACATGAAGGACAGATTCCTTAAAATTCATATTGCTTACGAATAAGAAACTTCAGTATTCTTTTTCTTATGTTCAAAGTAAACTAAAGCATAATTTAATTTAGAGTTAAATTTATAATTGGATCCATAATTTAATTATATTATGAAAAGTTTACTTAACAACATAATCATGAGATAACATTCCAATAAATAGTGATATAAGCCAGAAGAGAGCATGAGTTTCAACAAAAAAGTTGATTAAGCCTGGTCCAGGACATAATCCAGCAAAGCCCCATCCGATACCAAATAAAGCAGCTCCACAAAGAAGTTTAAGGTCAATTTTTCCATTTTGAGGAACTGAGAACTTTTCACCATACACTGGATATGTTCTTTTTTAAATAAAGTGAAAAGTGAAAATGTTTATTGATACAGCACTCCCCATTACGAACATCAATGTGGGGTCCCAAATCTCACTGTCTATTATTAGGAAATTTAGGATTTTTGATATTCTACACATTCCTGATATCAAAAGACCTAAGCCAAAAATAAGACCAAATAGATAGTTCCATAAGAAATCTTTCCTGGGGATAGATTCCTTATGCTGGATGAAAATGTAGACAGCAATAATATGCCCGAGAACCAAAATTGCAAATGTGAGCCATTTCCAAACAACCTCATATGTCTCTCCAAATTCTTCTCCATTTCTGAGAAATGGTTCATGATATTTAAGGGATGCTAATCCGAAACCAGTAAGCATAAAAGTTCCTGTTGCGACTATTGAACGTGTAGCCAACCTAGGAATTCCACAGACTCCATGACCGCTTGTGCAACCATTGCCCATTCTAACCCCAACTCCTGTAAGAACACCCCCAATAAACCAAGCCGCAATATGTGTTTATTTCATAGCCAAAGCTTCTGTATCGAACATTGGGAAATAGTATCCGCCTCCTAAGTCTATATATGAACCGAAAATGACTTGTAAAATTTTAGGGATAGTCAATAGACCTAGGATAAAGTGATATTTGTAATAGAAACCATTTTCTTTATCAATTTTAATGACTGAAGTTAGCATTCCGCTTATTCCTGTTATTCTTCCATATAAAAGCAAGTTTAGTGTGGATGATATAATTTTATATAAAATTATAACAAAATAATCATTAAATTATAAAGCTATTAAAGCCCCTCCTATTACTGCCTATATAACCTCTTGAGAATTCCAATAAACCATTATGAGTTGTAATTTGTAAAATATATTGTTCTTTAATTTAAAGTTGTTGTTAATTTAAAATAAAACTATTTTTAATTCAATTTATAAAGTTTTTTTATTAATCATATAAATTTACTCAATTTAATCATGATTTATTTATATTTTCTTTATAATCAATATAAATCTTTTACAAAATTTTATATTTTTACATAATAAATTTTTAATAATTATGTTATTTATAATATAGTCTGAACTCAAATTTTCCTCATTATTTCATATGAATAATGTAAATAAATTAATTCTTTTTATTTAAAAACTTGACTTACTGTTACACACCTAGGAATAGGTTAGTATGGATAGCCATCTTCATCAGCTGGGAAACTGGAAGTATCAGGGTGTCCAAGTTGCCCACATGCCCCTGCACCCCATGAGTACAAATGACTTACAATAATAAAACACAGAAATTATCTATGAAATTGATTGGAATACAATGTTTATAATATTTAAATAACCATTGTTGAGGACTGCGACAGTATGAGCCTTCCCACACGCTACTTACTTGACTTCTAAGTTTTTCAACACCACTATGAGTTTTAATGTTTTATAACTCTATAGTTTAAATTTTTTTAAGATGAAATATTGCATAAAAGGAGTCGTTATATATATAGTTTAGGCTTTGGCTGATAAGGGCAGCCATCCTCATCCTTGGGCATAGCTGAAGTATCTGGGTGACCAAGTTAGCCACAACCGCCGCCTCCCCAAGAATATAATTTTCCATCTTAAGTTAATGCAACTGTGTGTGCATCACCACAAATATAGATAAATATAAGATTAGTTATTGAAATTATAAAATACTACAAGTGTGATTTAAGATTTCTTAACAAGCATAACATAAATTTAAAGATACACAAGCAATTTAGATAACTTTAACTGATTAGAGTAGTTCAATAATTCTAGGCGTAGGCTGATAGGGATATCCCTCAACATCAGTAGGTAGATCTTTCATCGAGGCCAATCCAAGTTGCCCACAAGCACTAAAAGCTCAAAATTTAGCAATGAATTATTAAAATGATATTCTGACTTACCTAGCACCCCAAGAATATACGTTGCCCTTGATATCTACTGCGACAGTGTGCCCGTCTCCCCCTGCTACCTAGTAAATTCCTTTGTTTCTTAGCATGTCAATCTCTAGTGGATGTGGCTATATTAATTTTAATTTTAGATCAATTAATTGAAAGAATAATTGGTAATGATGGTAAAATATTATTAAGTTTGACTATAATTATCGCAGTTTAAGGATATTTTAACACAATTAAATTTGCTTTATGTGTAAAATTTTGCATTTTCAAATTTTTTGTTGATTATATTGTAGTAATAGCATATAAGCGAGAAAACTTACTTAAAAAGGGTATCCCTCTCTATCTTTTGGCATCATTGAAATCACCTTTCCGCTATAGCCCAATTAGCCCATCTCCCCAGAACCCCAAGTGTACACATCCCCCTTGTCGTTTTAGTATCAGCAGTAGTGCTTGAAATAGAAATCGAAGTCATTTTTGCAATTATTAGGAGTAATCTTTTGGCCAGTGCTCGAACTGATCATACTATTGTTCTAAACCATCACAGATCCTAAAATAAGTTTGATAAGTAAATAATTAGAAATATTTATATATAATGTAAAACTCTTTAATCAAGAAAATTTCTTGAAATATACGAAAGATTACGAGAGCATAAAATGTTATAAAGAGTGTTTATTTATAGAATAGAAAATGTATTAAAATGACTTACTCTGCATTTTTGTTGGTCTTATGTAAATTATTAATAATTCTATAGTTTTTAAATTAAATATTATTATATGATTTTTGAAATCACTCTATATTTGCATTTTCATTTATCCTATTTAAAAATAGATATTCCCTAATTAATTATTAAATCTAATATTAACACTAGATATTAATATCCCATTTAATAAATAAATTTATTTTCGTATTATTTATTTGAACATCAGATAAATTTACAAAGAATTTTAAGAGTAAAAATAAATTTTATTTCTAGATTCAGCAGGAACTTAATAGAATTAAATGAAAAAGTCGAATATTTTACAGCATAAATTAAATTTAATTAAAGATTAATTTTGCATTAAAATTTTAGTACACTTTCAATCAACAATTCTCAAGTATCATATAAAAGTGTTATAAAATGTTAATGAATATTACAAATGATGATATTTGGTATTAAATTTTAGAAAATATCAATGAAGTAATAAGAAGCTATAAAATCACCTAAAAATTCATTAGCATCCAGAAATTTAATGACTAGTCCATCCAGTAATACTTAGTAATCGACTCGCAAGGATTTTAAATTTATATGTTAAAAATCTGTATTTTAATGGAATATTTCTAATCTTAGTTTTTAAAAAGGGTGTAGTGGGACCAGGAGGTAATTTCTCATAGAATAATTAGAATTAAGCAAGAAAAACTTAAGAGATTATTGCGGAAAAGATTAAGACTCAAAGATAAGCATTAGTTGACAAGCAGAGATAAACTTAAATGCTATTTTATTAAAATGACTATGAAAATTCTCATTAATATTGTTGATAATTATTGACTTTATTAGTTCTCTCCAAACATATAGCAACCAGATATTAAGAAGCCAGCATGGGAACGGTTGATTGAGCGATCTTTTGACCCCAAAACAGCTCAGTTTATGAAAAACTACAAAGAAACGTAGAAATAATTGGATAAGTAGCACACGAGAAACATGCAGAAAATGTATGGGACTACAGGAAATAATTTCAATGGAGCTGGAGAATCCACGATTCATGAAACTTAAGCTTCTACTTAAATATTATCTTGAATTGTTTGGATTTACTATAAAATTTTATCACAATCTTAAACTAGTATAATTGATTCATTTACATATGAAAATAAATTTAAAGTTTTAAGCATAAACGTAAACCATAAAATAAATAGCCAGGACAGCAGCTCAATCCCCAGCAAAAGGAGCAGCAAACCTAATGTCACCGAAAAGATCAATTGACAATTACTAAAACATGACTATGAATTAGACCCAGAAAATGTTTAATGGCAGGCCACCCAGAAGTGATAAGAAATCGAAAACTAGCTCCAATTAAAATTTAAAGCCAAATTTGAGCACTGCAGTTTAATCTCTTAATACCACTTAAAATGAAGCTAAATTTAGTAAGCTAATGGAGTATCATCATTATAAACTAAAATGTTATTTTTATATAGTACTTTAGTATCAATTAAAGAATGGATTAGGATTTAGCAAAGAAAAGGATCATTGCTGCATGACTTAGCAGAATAGTAATTAAAATTCTTTTATGATGAGCAGTCCGATAAGACATGTTGATTCTACAATGATAGCAGAGCAGAGAGTTTTTAGTTAACCTAGGAAATAAACACATGCTTGGAAAGACCTGTAAATTTTTATCTAATCCCACACCCTAAATACTTTCAAATGAAAAGTAGATTGGGATTAAATTAACCTGATGGATAAGACTTCAGATTGCAAAGTACAAAAGAGTGATGCAAACTATAGTGAAAGAAGAACTGTAGAACAATTCCTATCTGGAAGGACATTGAACCCCATGAAATATTCTCAGCATGCTAATTTACTTTTAATTGCAGAGCATAAGAAACAAGATAAGAAAATGAACTAATTGTCTTCATAAAAAACATCGAATAAAACTCAAGATGTAGATGGTATTACTGGCTGTAGGAGAAAAAAGAGGAGGTACTTTAAAAATAAGTCCCTTTGAATAATGTATTTTTATTTCTATATGATTATCAGATTCATATCTTTATAATAATCAAAGCAAGATAATCTTAAAAAGAACTTTTTTAAAAAAATTCTTATAAAAAATAATAATCGTAAACAATGTTAAACAACAATTGTGACAATCATTATTTTAAATAAATTTATATTTAAATGTTTTTTAATTTAAATTTTTATGGAATATAGAGTATAATAAATAAAAATATTTGAATAAAGTTCACCTAAGAAAGTCTAATGAAAGAGTTCATAAGCATCAATTCAAGATGGGATATACATATGAAGAACTTAATAAAATGAGTTAGGGAAAAGTTAATTAAAATTGAAAGATTTTTAAATATAAGAGGTATAAAATAGAAACGCCTAATAATATTTGTTTTTGCTTCAAACCATTTTATTATAGGGATAGAGTTAAACTGGAAATTTGACAAATTAGAGCCATTTCAATGATGGATTGAAATTGAACGATTCACAGCCTATTATCCTAGGATGCGGTACTCAATAAATTCTACTTTAAGATAAAACGAACATCAGCTCTTAACCTAAGTAAGTATCAATCCATATACTTATTCATGCTTTATTAAAATCTCACATGTTTTATTAATTTTATTCTTTATATAGTCCTGGTAGATAGACAAAGAACCAATTAGATTTCTGTTCGAGTATTGAATGTTTGAAGCCTCAGTAAACCTTAAAAGATGCAATATATGAAACAGTTAAGCAAACAGGAAAGGCAAGACCAACAACTTGCAAAAGCAGCAATTAATCCTCTTTCTTTAATAGCAATATGGAAAATAATGGTGGCATGCATTCATAAAACTAAGAATATGTCTCTTCATAAAGGAAGCGCCCAACTGACTAGATAGTTAAGCAGCAGTTTAATGAGAGAATAGAACGAGAGAAAGTTTATTCTTCTCATCAATATATTAGCAATTTAAATAGTTTAATGCGAGATTACGAATTTATCATTATTGACTTTTAGATTAATCAAACTCCAATGAGCGTGACAAATAAGTCTGCTTAGAAGTTTGATATGTTCACTAGAGGTGCTCGAAATGATGATAAGCCACTTTCGATGACAGGCAGATCAACTCCAACATCAGGAATGAAAAATGCTTTCAAGTCACAAATCGATAGACTCGGCTGAGCATTTAATTGAGAGATTTAATTCAACCAGTTGGAAGGTAAATTTTTCGCAGATATTTTATTGTGTTTTACTCTGTAAACTAGCTCCAGTTTTATTATTTTTATTTGCTTTAATTCTTTTATTTTCTATTACACCTTTATTGAAATTTTAATACCAGAAGAATTTGCATATACTTTAATTTAATGTAAAATGGAAAGTTTTAATTTACAAAAACAATGCAATTAATTTTAAATTTTAACTCTTAGTAACAAGCTATTGATATAAAAATATTTGTGAATATTTTACTATGCGTTTATATATTATAATTTAATCAATTACTATCATCAATGATATTATTTTCGTCAGTAGACCTTTGACCATTATAATTTCATGATACTTTAAAATTAAATTTAACATATAAAAATATTAATTAAAATTATAGGAAATAGAAAATATAAAAAAAAGTGGCCCAAATTGACAAAAATAATGTTAATTATAATCAATAATTACATTCCATTGCAATTTACAAAGATAAAATTTGATATAAAATCTATGTAAAATGAAGTAATATATACATTAGTTAATAATAATTTTATATTGAATATGAACCATTTAAGTTGTCTTTTCCATTATTTTTAGTATCTTTCTTGCTGAGTTCCTATCCCATCTCTTTAACAACTTTCTTAAATAATGGATTTCTCTTTATTTTGAATTGCTTGTTATTTGCACTTATGATAAATTCAGAGCGGAAATTTGGGTATTTATTTGGAGGAGGCTAGTCTGATTTCTCAATGTTACAAAGTTTCTCCCACATATTTTCTGTATTTTAATATCCCTCTACTGGGTGAATTCTATATAATTATATGAATAGTTAATTAACAATGATTTATATAGGTTAATTTTAATAAAAATAAAAATTCTTGACTGTTTCAATTTTAATTGTAAATCAGAGTTGTTATCAATTGCAGTTCCATCAGCAGTAGATTTTCTAGTGTCAAAATTTGGATCATTTGATTGATAATTATTAAAATTAACATAAAAAAACAAGCAAAATTTATAATTTCTAAGAAAATTTCCGATGTATAATTTTATTTGTAATTATTAGCATCTTCTTACTCCTCTGATCTTTAATGATTTTATTGACTGTTGCTTTAAACCTATTACTACATGGATAAATTACTTTATCTTGCTTTTAAATTTGCTTTAATTGGAGAATTGAGACTATTAGTAGATTTTTTAACTTTATTTTTCTTTATTTTTGGGAAAATTTGGTCCATTGTAAGTCTCAGCATGTCTTCAATCATTCTTGGTAGTAATATTTTTAGCAATTCACTTGAAAAAATATTTAAATAGTATTTCAACTACATATTGGCTTGAATTGTAAAGTCTATGTGAAAAATTATTGGGATATAAATGTATTTAAATATTAAAAATTTTACTTGACTCTTCGATGCAAGGGTTTGTGTTGACTTCGATTAACCACACATTAAAATCTGCATCTAATATGAAATCATAACCAAAAAGTTCAAAGCAATGTTTTCTGCGATGAGGGTCGATTTTCTTTCTTACTGCGTACATGCTTTTTACTATTAGCTCCTTCATTTGTGGTACTAAGTCTTCTTTTACGCTTATGTGACATTTTTGGGTGAAAAATTAAACAAAACCTCAAAATCCATTCGGCCTATAGAAATATTTATGATATATTTAAATTACATTTTTTCTCTCCATTCGGTTGATCTGGCATTGGATAAAGTTCATCTAACATTTACTGGAATCTTTTATAGCCCAATTAATTTCCGTCTTCAAATTATCCATAGTGCTCTGAGAATTTCTAAACTGCATTATTTGTCAGATGTACATATTGATCATTAATTATATAAAATAAGTAATAGTCTTTAACATGCTATTACATTATATAAAATTATATTATTAAAATAATCATCTACATTTTTCAAATCAATTTTGAATTCAGAGCTTGAAGTTCTCAGATAGCCTTCTTTGAACATATGCAAATCCTAATCTTGAGTAAGTAAAACCCAAACTCTAATATCAAACTTTCTTTGATATAGCAGAAGTGGTTTCTCTATGTATTTCTGGATAATAAAGGTATTGTGCTTAATTTTAAAGGCATTGCTGTTAGATTTTTTGGGGGACTTTTTCTGTTTTTGAGAACTTAAAAGTAACTCGTTTTAAACTTCTTAATTTATAAGGTCTTCTTCATCATTATCAAAACGGTCATTCATGTCTTGAGTATCTTCGAGGTTATATTGGTTTGACTTAATCTCTCTAAGAAAGTTAATGAAAAAATAGGAGGTCTCTAAATAGTATCTTTAAAGATAAAATTTTATGTTTTTTAGACATTTTAATCTCTCTATCATTTTTTGCGGGGGATTCTGGGACCTTTTTCGCAACCTTTACTTCTTCATCTTTTCCAGAACAATATTCTTTAATCAATTTATTCAAATCATCAAGATCTCTAAAAACATGAATTCCTCTCCCTCTATTCAAATGAGTCGGCTTAAGCAGCCACAAATTGTATCCATTAAAATGTGACATAGGACATGTAACTTTTGTGGAAGCTCTCTTTTCAAAATTGAATGTCTTAAATTTCATTACTTTCTAGTCTTTTGATTCTTTGTTGAAGTATTTGTTATTAATTTATGTCAGGTAATCTTTTTCTTTAAGATTTAGACCATTGCCTTGATTGGAATTTTGATCTTAGGAGGAAGTCGCTGTATCTTCCTCTTCTTAACTTACTTAATCTTTCATAGATAGCTGCTTAAGTTTTTACTCTTATATTGCCATTTGGTCTCCAATACAGGACACCAATGGTAGCGAGAAAGGTAAGAAAGAACATAAAATGATTATATATTCCTGGTTGGTTTAATCCCCAGTATTAATTTCTGTAAAGCATTAAATAATAATAATAATAATATTGCCATTTCTACTTCTCTTATTTTTCCTTTATTCTCTTCTAATAGTTGATAGGCTTAGAAAAATGGCTGCATGTTTTGTTAGTATTATTGGGTCTTTTCTATATCAGAGATCTCAACATAAAAAGTAAGTGGGCATATATCGAAAATATTCTCCTTTAAGATTTCGCATGAAGCTTTAAGTTAGTGAAACAAATTAGCTTTTTCACTTATTAAGTGATGAAATTCTACGTGATTGACCATTTACTTTGTTTAGATGTTCTCATGTTGAACTATTTGCTAATGTGCTTGTTGTTAGTTCTTACTTGTCAGAACTTAATTTTACTAGAATGTGTTATACTATAGACCTATATTGCCAATCTCCCCAATTTTAGGTTTGACTGGAGAGAGCCTTTCAAACTTAATACCATAAGAAACTGGTTGCCATTTAAAGTTATAGAGAGAATGAACGGGAGGGATTTCAATCCACCACTCTCTTCGTTCAATAGCTTTTCTGACAAGGCCTGAATTATTTCCTGGAACTACTACAAATTTATAGCAATCCTCGACATAAGCGTTTGCAAAAGGTATTTTGGATTTTTTAGGTACAACACTTTAAGGAATAGCAGAAAATAATGCAGAGTCTTTAGAGGCTTAAAAGCTTTCCTCAAAACTTAATACTTAATTCTAAGTTGGTGGGGATAATCCTAATTGCATCATCGATTAGTAATATTGGCTTTTGGCAAGCTATAATAAATTAAAAATTTTATTATCCAATTACATAAAAAACACACTTATATGAATTCAGCAAATGGGCTGGGATACCTTAGCTCTCTAAGTATTCTTAAATCAATTAATTTTTAACTTGCTCTTCATGTGCAAAGTTTCCGCTTTAAAATTCTTTATTCTAAATATTCTATAGTTAGATTTGATGTTTTAATTCTGAGTTATGTTATTAGTGCAGAAGAATACTTGATCCTCCTTTCTTTATCTAAAGAAGGCTTTTAGGATCAACAATAATAATTCAAACTTTAAATAAAGATATATTCAGAGAATGTGGAAATAGATTTGAAATTTAGAGATAAATATAAACTTGATTCATTGAAAAGTTTAATCCTGTATTCATACATCAACAAATAAGTCAACGATTCCTTGCAAATAACTAACAATCTCATTAGCTCCTAACTTGCTCTCTCCAAATATTCTATCGACGAATGTAATGGGAATTTCTTCAATTTTATAGCCCATGTATTAAGCCTTAACAATGATTTCAATCTGGAATACATACCCTCTGCTTTTTACTACTGGCATAATCTTTTCAAGTACTTCTCTTTTGTACAATCTGAATGACCCTGTTAGATCTGAGGCTTTTGGGGCTAGCAAAACGCTTGCAATGAAATTTGCAACTCTTGAAGTCAATTTACGATTAAGGTCCCACCCAAAAACACCACCTCCTGGAAGATATCTTGTGCCTGTCACTACGTCAGCATTAGTTTCTTGTTACTTCTTGATAAATTCAGGAATAAACTTTGGCTATAAATTATGAAAATAAATACTTCTGGATTCTCTAGACAATGTAGAACTTACATGATGAGAGAGATCTGCATCCATTAAAATTACGAAATTTCCAGTGGCATACTTCAATCCATCGATGTAGGCACTACCTAAACCCATCTTTCCTGGTCTTGCAAGCAATTTAATTTTATCTTCTCCATAGATTTTTTGTAAACCCTTCACTACTCCTTACGTGTTATCTGGAGAATTGTCATCTATAATCACTACTTCCATATTAAGCTTCCTATAATATGTTAAATTTAGAGTTAGATAATTAAAAATGTTGTTATTATGCTATATTGTCAACCTACTCTTCTGTTGCAGTCTTCATTAAGAGCCACATGATAAGGGGCAAGTTTTCCCTTTCGTTGTAGGTTGGCAATAAAACTGAGTATTTGCGCTGCTCCATTTAAAAAATCAAATTAATTATAAAAAATATTGATTGATCTATAATCATTTATAAATTCATGATTAATTGGAGAACATTCTTACAATTTATAGATGAATACGGTATTTAAACTTTTTTAATTAATAATTTCGATTTATCTCTAATAATAATAAATTGCATAAAATCAAAGCTCACTGTAAAAATACTATAATTATAAAATGATGAAATTATAATTGAAGAACAAGCATAATTAAGCAGCTTTTATATGTTTATTTCAATTTTATTATGAATTCTTAAAAATTAATGATAATGTATCACAGATATCAACACCTGATGCAAATGTAGCAGAAGAAATTCAATAAGTAATTTAAAGTCAAGATTCAGACATGAACATCGTAAATAACGCAAATATTGATAATAATTTGATTACTTCCAGGAATCTCAGAGATATCTTATTTTTATTTATAATTCATTTATTTTCTAAATTTATGGATCATTTTAAAATATTATTATATACTTTGATTAATATAAGAATTATCTACCAAAATGATTACTATCAAGGTAAGTTTAAAGAAAAATAAAGAAATTACAAATCAAAAATTTATAGAATTTATGTACTTGTACAGTAATTATGAATAATTATAAGAATTTTTGAGAAAATTTTTATATTTTGTATAATAAAATCTATTTTAGATGAAAGAAATAATGTGTATTCACCAAGGAGAAATATTGTAAAATTCAGGGAAAATTAGCATGCTAAGAAGTATACATAATAAAATAACATTTTTTCATATTTCGAATTATTTAAGTTATCTTAATTAAAAAATATAATAAAATACTACTCCAATCTAGAGTAATCCAGATTCAGCTTATCAATCCTTAAACTCAATTCAAAATTAAAATGTCTAATAAACTGAGGATTTAAATTTATTTAGTTAACAATTGATCAAGCAATATAAATTGAAATCATCTATTTAATGAGGAGAATTAGGATCATTAAAGTTCTAAATATATATAATTGTAAACCCCTAGTCAACTAGATTAATCCCAAATTTCTTAAAATTTAAATATGATGCCTCAATTCTCCACCCCTGCCATGTTAATTTCAAATCAACATTAACAATAGAATTCAAACTTTTAAGTAAGCAGCTTTAACAATAGCACTAATAATTTCTGTCAAAATGTGCCAAATGCAGGCTCTCCCTCAGCAGTCAAAATCATAGATTTGAGAAACTCATAAATTCGTAAACTTGTGATGGACAGTCTAAATGAAATTATTTAAGAAAGAAAAAGACTTAAACCTACATCCAATAGACATCTTAGTACTCAAAGTTATTGCTTAAATGAATCAGATATTATTTATATGCTTTATCATATATATCAATTTCAAATAGCTTTAAGAATACTAAAGTATGTTATCTTAAACTCCTCAATCTTTGAAGGTTTAAAATTCAATAGATGAAAGCCAAATAATGTTAATTGAGAGAATATAAAATAATTAGGATATTTTAAACTCCAAAACTTGAGAATAGAGGATTTATTGAAAAAATAACATTATTTTTATAATTTATTTGGGGTTATATTTCTTTACATTTCATTAAACATACAAAAAAACTGTTTTAAAAGAAACTTTAATCTTTTGATTTCTTAAAGCTTCTTAATAAAATGTAAGATATTCGAATCTTATAGCAGATGTTAGCTTTTTTTGGCAATTTTTTAAGGAAATTCATAATTTATTTATAATTTAATAGTAAATAAGTAAATTCTGTTCCAATAATCTAAATTCAAAGCTAAGAAAAACTTGAACTTTCTGTCAGAGAAATTTTGTAAACATTACTTGTCTTTTTTTAATTGAATATTTAAGATTTAGAGTAATTAATATATTCTTGATAACGATAATAAACCCAATTAATTTTCAGAAGCTATGCAAAAAGCTTTAAAATACATTTAGTTTTTTTTATTTTATTGATTCAATTCTAAACCTTATTAATGGATCATTCACATTATAAAAAATCATGAATAATTTTACTAATATGCATTTTCAAATAAACTGCTGCAATAATTTTAATGTTTTTATTCCACAGACCAACAATTAAGAGCAAAATACCGAGTAAATCAGTCGCTAATCTAGACCTCCTTCAAGGATTGCTTCAGTTAGTAATTAAAACGGTGATTAAATTTTATAAGAACAGTAGGTGAATAATGGGATATATAGAATGAGTCCCAGATCCTAGTAAAAGTTTTTCACTTCCCTTGAGAAAATCTATCAAGAATAAGACTAGCAAAACTTGAGATCTGGCTTAATTGAAGAGCCAAACTCTCCAGAGTATACAATTGTAAGAGCACTTGATAATTCATGTGTCTTGTTCTAAGTTAAAGAGAACCAACCTAATACAGTGTTAACAGAGAGCGATGGCAACTCAGGTTATAATTCAGGACTTAAACTCTAATCTCCAAATATTTAATCTCATTTCCATGACAATGATGAAAATCCAGATATCTTAAGTAATTGCGAAAATCACCAAGAAATGATGCAATAACTTACTCAGAGATTGTAAGGAATTGAAAATTAGGAAAACTAGCCAATAACTCATAGAAGAAATTAGCTTGCAAACCAGTAAGCTATGAGAGCCGGATTGTATGTTGAATCTATTTCAATAGATAAGCAGTTTTTAATGATACACCCTAAAAATCTTAAGATGCTAACTCCTTCAATAAAAGCTCCATAAATTAGTAGATAGCCTTCAATCCAAAATATTGACTATTTTGACATGTCATTACCATATCATCTTTAAATCTTATGCTAGAGATTGAATGATTTAAGAATATAGGAAGAGATGCAAGAATAATCTGCAAGCAATTAGAGCCTTGTGCTTTAAGAATAGAATAATTAGGATGAGATTTTTTAAGAATAGTCTGAATAAATTCACTAATAAGTTTCTCTCGATAACTAAGCCACTCTGTTTCTCTCTTATGAGCACCCTGATTAAAGTTCAGGATAAGATTCCACAACAAAAACCCCATTGCCTTCTAGGATGCCTGTATCAAGGGGAGAAGGTCAAGAAATTGATATAGACTTATTGATCGCTAAATTGCTTGACATTCCAAACGATGAATTGATTGAAAGTATCTTCAATATGTCAGTTCAAGACGTAGATTAGGTGATGTACAATTAAAAGGACTTTGAGGACCCAATAAACTAAAATGAGGATGTTCAAGAAGAATCGAATGAATAGTAAGGAAGAGACTCAGACTAAAATTCAGATTTAACATCCTCTGGAATCTAAACTCCTGGCTCTAACAGTTTTTCTACACCTATTTAAGCAAGAATATTTTATGAGAAAGGCTACTTAAATAATGGTGGGAAGCCTCTGCGAGGACTAGACTTAAGAAGTCCTCAGACCAAATTCAATTTAATGCGTAAACTATAAGAGGTAAAAGAATAGAATCACTCTTCAGAGGAAGATGAAGAGGAATTAAGGGATTCTCAAGTAGCTGGATATTAGCTTAACGAATATCGCAGGATTTAACAGAATGTAGCTTAGATTTAATAACACTAGTCTTAACAAATTCGTGGGCCACTTATGCTGAGAGCTGTCAACGACTTCTCAAGATTGTACATTAATGAAGAGGATGAAGATGATGAAAGTTAGGAGGACTGTAGATCAATTTAGGGATAAAGAAAGAGAAACCACTCAGCATGTTTCCTTAATCTCTCCCCAAAGGTCTTTGAACTCTACTTTCAACAATATCTAGCTAAGGAATTTGAACTAAAACTAGCCATCGATTGAACTGCTTATTCAAAAACTCAAAAGACTAGAAGATCGAAGATTAAATTAAGGGATTTCAAGGCTTAGTCACAGTTAAAGTCACTATAGTAGTGAGACAGACAGCCCTCAAAAGATAGACACTATAAATAATAGCAAGGGACTAAGCCAAAGCAATAGTGTTGGTAATTTTAACATTAATAATTCTGGCTCTGCGTCTAACATTCTGGAATAAGTTATTAAAAGATTAGAAAAGCTTAAAAGAAGCAGAGATCCTTCAGTATGATTGATGAAATATCAGAGTCTGAGAGAAATATATATAAGTTTTAATTTTGTTAATAACTGTATACATTAGTGATATTGCAGAAACTAATCGAATTATAAATTTTCAATGTTTTTTATAAAATTGATGGTATTTAGAATTAATTGGCTTAATATGCGTTTTAGTGAGAAAAAATACTCGTATATTTTGTTTTTATATTAATTGTTTCCAATCTAGCAAAATTGAAAATTTTATGAATCAGTTTTAATATTTTTACTTATTCCCTATAATAAAATTTTTATTTCTCTAATAAAATAGTAATTTGATCTAATTTTTGTTAGGAATTATAATGACTTTATTATTAACACAACTCTTATATCTCTTTCCTTTAGTCTATTCAAGCATAGTAATTTAGAGATGCCTTTTTCTTTGACTGCACTTGCTGAATACCCTCAACGAAATCCTCATGTCTAAGAGTTGTAGCTCCTCTTCTGAGACCTACCATACCTGCCTCAACACATACTGCCTTCACTGAGCACCATTGAAATCTTAAGTGCTTCTAGCGAGCTCCTCGAAGTTTACATCTTCCTTGTTTACATTCATCTTTCTAGAGTGGATCTTAATAAATATATATTACCTTCATTAAAAACTTAGAATTATTTTTAAGGGAGGGGTTAAAGAAGTTAAGAATAGGGTAATTAAATTATTTTGATCTACATGATTCTTGCTCTGGCTTCTTCATTTGGAAGTGGTAACTCAATCTTTCTATCGAGTCTACCAGATCTGAGAAGAGCAGGGTCCAAGATATCTGGTCTATTAGTTGCTGCAATAACCTTGATACGATCATCTTGAGTGAAACCATCTAACTAAACTCAATTAATATTAGATAAAAATACTTCATTTTTAAAACAAAATATTATAGATATAATATCTAATCCCTTTATAGTGGAAAAAATCAAGATTATTTAAAATATTTACCATATATTATTATTATCATAACTAGATTTCTCTTTGATTTAATAGATTCATTGTAAATTAATATTTACAATGTTTAGTTGAGCAATTCAAGCATAGTTCTGTGCACTTCTCTGGTCTCTCCCTCTCCTGAACCTCTCTTGGTTCCCACGGCATCTAACTCATCGATGAAGATAATTGCTGGAGCTTTCTCTCTGGCAAGTTCGAAAGCATCTCTGACCATCTTAGCACCATCTCCGATGAACATCTGCACCAATTATGGACCAGCGAGCTTCAAGAAAGTAGCCTTGGTTTAAGCAGCGCAAGCTCTGGCCATCATGGTTTTACCAGT
This sequence comes from Oxytricha trifallax, assembly GCA_000711775.1. Lineage (NCBI taxonomy): Eukaryota > Ciliophora > Spirotrichea > Sporadotrichida > Oxytrichidae > Oxytricha > Oxytricha trifallax. The sequence continues at coordinate 70,896 of ARYC01018383.1, forward strand.
GCCTGGAGGTCCGTGCATGAGAAGACCCTTGGGGGGTCTTATACCAATATTGTCAAAGCGCTCTTTGTGAGTCATTGGCAATACAATTGCCTCGATCAGCTCTTGAATTTGCTTATCATATAATCACATATCCCAATTAGTAATCCAGTAAGCATCTTAAAAAATTTATTAAACTTATCGAGACCACCGATATCTGAGTACTCTTCTGTGGGTCTCTCATCAATCTCCATAGCTTTGACTCTTGAATCGTATTCAGGTGGTAATTTCTCATACACAATGAAACTTTCTTTGTTGATTGCGATCAGATCGCCTGGTCTCACCTCTTCTGGTTCGATCATACCAATGACTGGAAGATAAATAGTATGTCTGCCTGTAGTTTTCACAACCATAGCTTTCTTATTCTTGTTTTGAGCATCATTCTAGAAACCGGATGTGTCCTTATAACACAATTAAAAAGGCTTAAATTCACATATAGTGATAAGAGATATAGACCGTCATACGATTAGGCATTAAAAACGTGTAAATTTATATCCTCTTCATCTTCTTCCCCATCTAAGATTTCTCCTACATTGGCAACCATGTGAGGTAATTGACAACTCATCTTGAGCTTTTCCTTGTTCTCCTTGATACGCAAGTCGTAGTTCTTGATCTCGTTGGTAATACGAGTGATCTAGGTCTTTGACTTTCTAATCTCACCTTCAAATTCCCTTGTACGAGAAACAAGTTCTTCATTCAATTATAATTTCTCAAATAAATTTTCTTATTATTAAGACAAGTTATAGCTTGTATAATTCTTTTTATTTACCTCAATTGAAAGAATTTTCCCCAATTATATATATATTAGTCAAAGCATTGACTTCGTTCATTGGCTATCATAAAAAAAGTTTGGTTAACATAATTTTGACTCATTTAGATGATTTCATTTATTTCATTCTTAGAAAGCAATTTATTATAACTTTCTCAGAGAATTATATTATAATTTTTGTGCACTTACATCGTCTTAGTCACCCCATACATCAGCAGATTCGAGTCCACCAGCTTTAGTTTCTAAAAATAAAGTATAAATTGGATTGGAAATATTTACTTTGATCAACAGTCTTTTAATCCATTTTAACTTTATAAATTATCAAATTTTGAAATTCTAATTTAACTTTCACATAATTTATTAGCTTTTATAGTTAGATTTCATTAGAAATTATCTTCACTATATAGAGATAGTTATAAATAAAATATAATGATAATTATAATTAATTAAAAATATAAATGAAATTAAAGAAATAATTAAATTAACAGAAAACCCCCTCGCATTAAAAATAAAACATGTCGCAGCTGCAGAAAACATCACATCCGATACAAAATTCAATAAATATTGTTAATAATCATCATGAGGCAAATGCGCAGTAATATTCTAAAAAATTAAAAGAAATTGCTAATAATTTTTACGAAAATTATGGTTTACTTATTTCATTTATTTTGATATGAGGTTTATCTATAAGATTTTATGTTAAAACTTATTTAAATTTCATCTTTTCTTCAATTTATAAATACATTCGTAATAGTAAATGTAGCAATAAACATAGATGTATCAATAGCAAATGGCACATTAGGTTGGGATCA